>PVJS01036799.1:0-20264 GCA_004027185.1 Glis glis | reverse complement strand
CACACAGTATTTGGTGCCCCCCCCGCCTTTCCTTTCCTCCACCCCTTCCCAATACAGAGTACTGAGATTGATGTTGGTATATTCTCATATGTACACATTGTCAATGGTACTAATTCCATTAATAAACTTTGTTCTTCCTCTTCCCCTTCCCTTAGACTACTTCCCTGGCTCCACTGAGGCTTCTCCACCATTGTCTGGAGTCCCTCTTGTATCCAAACTACTCCCTAGCTTGTGCATATTAGAGAACATATGACCCTTCCCTTTCTGTGATTGGCTGATCTCACTTAACATAATGGTCTCCAGGTCCTTCCATTTTCTTGTAAATGATATCATTTTGTTCTTTATTGCTGAGTAGAAATCCATTGTGTGTACTTCCCATAATTTTGTAATCCATTTGTCTATTGATGGACACTTAGGTTGGTTCCATAATTTGGCTATTGTGAATTGTGCTGCTATGAACATTATAAAACACTGAAGAAAGAAATTGAACATCTTTGAAGATGGAAAGATCTTCCCTGCTCTTGGAGAGGCAGAATAAATATTATCAAAATGGCCATTCTACCAAAAATGATCTACAGAGTTATGCAATCTCTATCAAAACACCAGTATCATTCTTCACAGACCTAGAAAAATCAGTTATTAATTTCATATGGAAAAACAAAAGACCCAGAATAGCCAAAGCAATCCTCAGAAATAAGAACCATGCAGGAAGCATCACAATCCCTGATTTCAAATTAAGCTGCAGAGCTATAGTAATAAAATCAGCATGGTATTGGCACAAAAACAGACACATAGACCAATGAAACAGAATAGAAGATACAGAAACAAATCCACAAACTTATAGCCAATTGATTTTTGACAAAGGTGCCAGACACATATGTTGGAGAAAAGATAGTCTTTTCAACAAATGATGCTGGGAAAACTGGTTATCTACCTGTAGAAAAATGGAACTCAATTCTCACCTCTCACCCTGCATAAGAGTCAACTCGAGATGGATCAAAGACCTGGAAGTTAGACCAGAGACAGACTGTGAAATTACCAGAAGAAGGTATAGGTTCAACATTACAACATATAAGCACAGGTAGAAACTTCCTCAACAAGACCCCCAAAGCCCAGGAAACTAAAACAAGAATTAATAAGTGGGATAGCATTAAACTAAAAAGTTTCTGCACATCAAGAATCTAAAAGGAAAGCCTATGGAATGGGAGAAGATCTTTGCAAGCTATCCCTCTGACAGAGGACTAATATCTAGGATATACAAAGACTTTACACTAAAAAAACAAATAACCCAATCAAGAAAGGGGCAACCAAATTGAATAGACACATCACAAAAGAAGAGATACAGATGGCCAATAGATACATGAAAAACTGTTCAACATCAATAGCAATCAGGGAGATGCAAATCAAAACTATTCTGAGATTTCATCTAGTTCCAATCAGAATGGCAATCATCAAGAAGTCAAATAACAATAAATGTTGGCAAGGATTTGGGGAAATAGGAACTCTTCTGTACTGCTGGTGGGAGTACAAACTAATTCAACCACTATGGAGATAAGTGTGGAGATTCCTCAGAAAAGTGGGAATGGATCCACCATATGATCCAGCTATACCACTACTGGGTATCATTCCAAAGGGATTGAAACCAGAGAACTACAGTAATAGTTTTTTTTTCTATAATATCCTACTTATAGGAGGCTAGCCAACTTGTCAGAACTGCTAAGATTTTGAGGACATTAGAAGACAAGGAAGGCAAGATTCACTTAACTCTGTATCTGCAGATCCACTCCATCCAAAACTTGTCTTCTCTCTCTTCCTCTTCTCTCTTTTCCTTTTCTTTATTCATTCCTTTCTCTTCATCTCCCTGATGGGAGTGTGAAGGGAGGATACCACCCATAGGGAAGTTCTACCTGACAGAAATTAAGCAAGCCCACTCCCATAATATGAAGATATTATGAGCAAAAACCTTGAAAATAAAATTATCCTGTTTCTGAAATTCAGAGACTCAGATATAATTTGAGTGAGAAGATCAAAAGTTAGTATAATTTATTCATTGTCATCTTTTATAAAGATAATTTTTAAGGAAAAGGAAATATATTACTTATTTAAGCACTTTGGTTTAACAACAAATATGAAAAAATGAGATGTGGCAATCATCTAAATAATTATGAAAAGCAAATTTTTGATAGACACCAAAGAAGCTTGTTTTGCCAGCATTTTCAGTTTGGTGGTCTATAATAATCACCATAACAAGATCATTGCAATGTACCCATTTTATCTTTGTTTTTAATACTGATTTTTGAGATCTGCTAGAGCTTAGACACACAGACACACATGTGCATTCATAACTATGAAAACTCTCTTTTTACAAAAGTCACAATTGTTATATTAATTTGGTCACAATATTTCAGATTGACACTAAGGACAAAATTGATCTTACTAAGGCTGGCTTTTTCTATACATTTTGAATGAAGCCATCTTAAAACATTGACAGGTTTTACTCATGTATTATTTGCTTTTCTAGTGTCTTAATGTTCGATTTGGCAAAACTAATTTGTATTTGAATATTCATTAGATTTAAAAGTATGAATTATCATTAATATTTATTTGTGGTAAATTTTTATTCAAATGAACATACATGTCAAAATCCCTGCATATATATCATATATGGAGCGCTAGGGAACGTCACTTTTAAGACTGTTCCTAAGCTGGGCATGGTGTCCCACGCTGAGACAGGAGGATCGCAGGATTAAGGACAGACTCAGCAACTTAGTGAGAGTCTTAGCCACTTAGTGAGACCCTGTCTCAAAATAAAAACTAAAAAGGGCTGGAAATATAGCTCAGAGGTAGAATGCCCCTGGGTTCAATCCCCAGTACCACACACACACACACACACACACACACACACACACACACACACACAAATAGAATGTTCCAGACACCCAGGGCTGGGTTAGTTGACACTACTGTCACTTCTATCTAATATTACATATCTATCTTACATTATTATTAATACACATTTTATTTCCACTATTGTTTCAGACTACCTCTGTCTAATAGAACATTCTATAATAATGGACCGGATCCATGTCTACAGCATCCCATAGGTTAGCTACTAGCCAGCCATGTGTGGCCACAGAACACTTCAAATACAGCTACTTCCAATTGGAATGTACCAAATGTAAACTATACATGTATTTTAAAAACTAAGGGAAAGCCGGGCGTAGTGGCGCATGCTTGTAATCCCAGTACTTAGATGGCTGAGACAGGAGGATTACAGGTTCATGGCCAGCCTCAGCAATTTAGTGAGGATCTCTGCACTTTAGTGAGACTCTGTTTCCAGATGAAAAATAAAACAGGGCTGAGAGTATAGCTCAGAGGTAGAATGCCCTGGGATCAATCCCCAGCACCAGAAAAAAAAAACCTAAGTGAAAAAATGGAATGTAAAATATACTATTAGTATATTTTTATATTGAATGTATGTTAAATGACAATATTTGGGATATGATGGGTTACATAAAATATATTATTAAAATTAATTTCTGTCACAAATGACAGAATTTCATTATTTTTTATAGGTGAATAGCATTCTATTGTGTATGTGGATTACATTTTCTTTGTCCATTCACCAGTTGATGGATAACTAGGTCGCTTCCATTTGTCTATTCTGAATAGTTCTTCAGCAAGCATAAGAGTGCAGATGACTCTTCAACATACTGATCTTATTTCCTTTGTCTGTATACCCAATAATTAGATTGCTGGATCATATGATAGTTCTATTTTTAAATTTTTGAGGAATCTCCATACTGTTTCCCATAATGATTGTAAGCATCCCTACCAACAATGTGCAAGAACTCCTTTTTCTCTAATCTACTGATTTTTGTATGTTAATTTTGTATCCTGCAACTTTAATGATTTTGTTTACTAGTATAATAGTCTTTAGGACTATATAAATAGAAGACCTTGACATCTGCAAATAGTGATAATTTGACATTTTTTTTTTCTCAATTTGGACACCCTTTATTTCTTTCTCTTCCTGATTGCTCTGGCTAGGACCCCCGGCACTCTGATGAGTGAGAGTGAGCATCCATGTCTTGTAAAAGATCTCAAAGAGGAAAATTTCAGCTTTCCTTCATTCAGTATATTGTTAGTTGTTGGCTTATTGTAAATGGCCTTTATTATGTTGAGATATATTCCTTCTACACCTAATTTATTCAGCATTCTTATCATGAAGGGATGTTTGATTTTATCAAATGTATTTTCTGTATTTATCAAGATGATCATGTTTTTTGTCCTTCATTCTGTTGATATGATGCATTATTTATTGATTTGCATATGGTGAAATATCCTTATATTCCTGAGATGAATCTCACCTGATCATGGTGAATATACTTTTTATCAAGCTGCTGGATTCGCTTTGCTATGTTTTACTGAGGAGTTTTGCCTCAAAGTCCATCAAGGATATTGGCCTGTGGCTTTCTCTTTTTTGTTGTATCCTTATCTGATTTTGGTATCAGGGTAATGATGCCCTCCTAGAATGTGTTTAGAAGAATTCCCCCCTCTTATACTTTTTAGAATAACTTAAGGAAAATCAGTATTATTGTTTTCTAATGTTTTCTTGAAACAAGCAGCACAGCTATATGATCCTGGGCTTTTCTTTGCTGGGAGACTCACGAGTGTGCATACATACGTGTGTGCATGTGTGTGTTTGTGTTACTGGGGACTAAACCCAGGAACAATCTACCTCTGAGATACACCTCAACCCTCTTTTAGTTTTTATTTTGAAGTGGGGCCTTGCTTAGTTGCTGAAGGTCTTTCTAAGTTGCTGAGACTGGTCTTGAACCTGTGATCCTCCTGTCTCAGCCTCCCAGGATTACAGGCATATGCCACAACACCCACTGATAGGAGACTTTTTATTACTGACTTAATTGCATTACTTGTTATTGGACTGTTCAGGTTTTCTGTTTCTTTGTAATTCAGTAAAGTGTATATACAGGAAATTGTCCAGTTCTTCTAGGTTGTCAAATTTGTTGGCATGCAGCTGTTCATAATAATCTCTAATGAGCCTGTGTGTTTATATGGTGTTAGTTGTAATGTCTCCCTTTTCACATGTGATTTTAGTTATTTGAGTTTTCCATCTCTTTGTTAGTCTAGCTGAGAGTTTTTAAATTTTGCATATCTTTTCAAGGAATTGGCTTGTCATTTCATTGATCTTTTGTATTATTTTTTAGTTTCCATTTAATTTATTTCAGCTGTCATCTTTCTTATTTCTTCCATTAATTTTGGATTTGGTTTGTTCTTCTTTTCTAGTTTCTTGAGATGCAACGAAAGGTTATTTATTTGAGATCTACCTGCTGTTTTATTTTTTTATTTAATTAATTTATTTATTTGTTTATTGCTGTACTAAGGATTGAACCCAGGGGCATTCTACCTCCAAGCTACACCCCAGCCCTATTTTTTTATTCTTTATTTTGAAACAGAGTTTCACTAAACTGTGGAGGGCCTCACTAAGTAGCTGAGGCTGGCCGTGAACCTGCAATCCTCCTGTCTTAGCTTCCTAAGTACTGGGATTACAAGCATACGCCACCATGCCCGACCTACCTGCTGTTTTAATGTAGTCATTGATAGCTATAAACTTCCCTATTACTATTATTTTTGCTGTACCCTATAGGTTTTGCCATGTTGTGCTCCATTTTGATTTGTTTCAAGAATTGTGTTAATTTGACTCAAAGTTGGGAAATTCTGAAGAATGAACTCAAGTTGAGTAAAATTATGCAAATACACTTCAATGCTAATATTTTTTGTTTGGGGTTTTCATTTTATTTGACAATAAGATCTGAAATCCAAAGTCATAAAAACAGATAGTATCTAATCAGCTATCATGACCCATTTTGATGCACCCGCAGTTTCACTCCTCAGTGGCAATTCTTTTAGTCACCACCACTTTAATATTTCTGGTATTTCCCATATAACTCCATATCATATTAATGTAAATATTTCTTAATTTGTCAAACTTAGCAATAATTTACTGACTTCCAACAATTAAAGATAGAGAAAAACTGAAATCCTATTGACCCTTATTTTCCTCTGACATACTCTCAATTGTTTCAATTGTTACACTGTGTTTAGTTTTATATAGATTACTTTTGTACTTTGATTTTAAATGTATATGTGCTATATCTAATACATATCATGGAAAACTATATATATTATGTGATAAACATACTGTATTAATTGTCCCATGAACTAATGAGAGCATCTCTTAACTTACCATGTCCTCCTTCTAGCAACAAGTGTGCTAGTACTGTCATTAATTTTCATACTCTTTCTTCTTTTCCCCTTCTAAGTCCTATCATCCACATTGTAATTTGCTAAGGTATTTCACATTTACTATCTTTCCTTAAACTATAACCAAGCTGAACGTGGTGGCGCACTCTTGTAATCCCAGTACTTGGGAGGGTGAGACAGGAGGATCGCGGGTTTGCGGCCAGCCTCAGCTACTTAGTGAGGCCCTCCGCAACTTAGCGAGACCCTGTTTCAAAATAAAGAATAAAAAATAGATCTGGGAGTGTAGCTCGAAGGTAGAATGCCCCTAGGTTCAATCCCCAGTACTGCAAAACAAAACAAACTATAACCAAATGTTTCAAACATAGATCCTTCAAGTAGATTCTTATTTTGAAGCCCAATACATAAATATTGTCCACATTCAAGCCAAATCAAAGAGACTACATCTGTTTACCCTTACTTCAATGCATTTATCTCAAAAAAGATGAAAGTATTTATGCTTTTTAAAATGAATAGGATCTTGCCAGCACACTTTTCTCAAAATTCGACACACCTCGTTTTAGCAAAACTTTCCTGGGTTTTTGTTCTGCAAGTACTTCACTTGATGTTTCAGCCAGCATTCTCACTGCTGGGATGTAGTACCCCTGACCACACACAACTCAGCGGAAGGAGGATTTACTTGTTCAACATTCTGGAAAAGTCCATGTGAGGCCAGGTTCATTGATGGAGCTCAGAGGGACAAGCAGAGCTGCTCTCACATCATGGAAGCCAGAAGCAAGAGAGCAAGCAAGGAGATTCAGAGACACAAGCACTGTCCCTGAGGTCACAACCCTAGGGATCCCCTCCTCCAGCCACATCCCATCTGCCTAGGTCACCACCCAATAAATCCATATCCACTGATGAGATTACAACCTTCATGACTTAATTATATAAACTCTGAACATTAATTCATGAGCTCTTCAGAGGACATTTTATATCTAACTGTAACACTTGAAAAGTGCAGTTCCATGTGGCTTGAATTATCAGGTAGTAGAGAAAAAGAGAAAACAAGAGCATTTTACTGGATGAAATGGTAATAGTGTTTAGTCTGTAGTACATGCTAAATGAATATTCATTGAATGAATGAGTAAATCGATTCTCCAAAGTGCACTTCAATATCCAGATGTATAAGCATTTTAAATCCAGGAGTGACGTTAAATTGCATTGAATGAAGTAATGTAAGAAAAAATTATTAAAATGATTGTTAATACACATTTGATGTAAGGAGACTGAGAAAGAACTAACCAGATCTTCAGGGAGTGTTTTGTTGTTGTTGTTGTTGCTTCTTTGTTTAGTCCTGGAGATTGAATCCAGCAGAATTCTAATTCTGAGCTACACCCCCAGCCTTTAAAAATAATTTTTTTAAGAAGTATATTGCTAAGTTCCTGTGCTGGCCCCAAACCTGCTCTCCTCCTGTCTCAGCCTTCCAAGTACTGGGATTACAGACTTGTGCCATCATGCCTGGCTAAGGTCAGTGGTTTTAATTACATTATTTGAAACTGAAACACATTTGAATTATAAAGTGAACTCATCAAATTATGAAAATAGTTAACCACGAATTTAACAACACATTTATGTCTAATTAAAATAAATTAAAGAAGATATCAAGTCATTAAATACACATGAGAATAAAACCTCAATTTATGAGAACTTTCTGAATCTTTCAAGTAGTATAAATTATTAATATTTTCTTAAGAAAAATACGTTCTTGATCTTCAAACAAGGCATAATTGAGGTGGGAGCCAGATAAAAATTACTTTGAAAACAGAAAAATGTCATAATTCCATTGTTTTCTTTTTATCAAATGTATATTTAAATTCTTGATGTTATCATTTGTTATAAAATCAGACAAGTTGTTATGAAAGGAATGTTAATAAGATCACTCCCCTGCCTCTCAAACACACACACACATAAGATAAAAAGTCTGAAAAAGATTGTGGAAAGACAAAGCATTTCCTCTTAGAACTATTCCATGGAAAGGCCCCCTGAGCAGGAGTAGGTTATGGACCCTGGGTCCAGGTAAACCTTTCAGAGCTCCTCTGCAGCGGAGGTGGGACCAGCATATAGAAGGGTGGGGTAAAAGAGTGTTCTTATCATCTATTACTTTTAACTAATGAGAAATTAACAAATGCCACAAAATAAATGGGTCATGTACATAAAATAAAGGGGAAATTATTTTCTGTGTGTCATGATGTAATTCTATAATCAGTGTCATTTTACATCCAGAGAATAGGTTTTTCAAACATTTCAACCATTCTCTTGTCTTCTGGATTACTTTCATCTTGATAAACACTATCTATCATATCCCCTTTTAATTGATTTAACATGCTGCTGAAATAGGTCTCAGAAGAATGAGCTGGATATATCTATCATTGAGCCTCCATTCATGTGAATAAATGTTAAGTCTCACTTTAAGGTATTGAGAATTAGAAGAGGAAAAGTCTTGGAGGATATAATGGAACATGAAGCATCTGGAGAGATTCAGACAAATTGAAAGAAATGTAAAAATCACCATAGGATGCACAAAGGAATTTTACTCAGCCGTAAAGAATAAAATTATGTAATTTGCAGAAATATGGATAGAACTAGAGAATATTATGCTAAGTGAGATTAGCTAGTCTCAGAAAGTGAATAGTTGTATGTTTTCTCTCATGTTGGGTAACAAAACAGACCTCAGATAAAGGAGGAGAGACCAGTGGAGCCATGGAAGGGGTTTAGGAGAGGGAGCAGTGGGGAAGGAGATGTAATGAAGGTAACAGTTTAAATAATGCCATGTACATATACAAAATTATCAACAACAGTCTCAGTGAGATGTATGGGGAAGGAGTGCGGTGAGATCCGGAGGGAACCACACCAAGTGTTGTGTTCATGTATGTTCCTATCACACATACCTCATTATGATGTATAATTACAATGTGCCAATAAAAGTATTTAAACACATCACCATAGAAAACAGATATGTTCTGACACCCTGGTCAGAAATTGTGCAATGGATGCACTCATTCATGAAATCCCCTGTGGTGTTCCTTGCACAGCAGGCACTTAGTAAAGGATATTGACAGACTGGAAACTAACATCAAAACTTTGGAATTCATTTAGCATGTCAAATTTGGAATTCATCTAAATACTACATTTGTTTCTAGTTAAGATTGAATGTGATCCAACTAATCAAAAAAATCACAATTGCAACAATTCCCTAAGGAAGTATTCCTTCGCAGGAGTGAATTGTTATCTGGACATCTTATTTTATCTTGTTGCAGTGCTACAGACTCTGAGGGTCCTGTAGATGACTGCATCCTGCAGCTGTGAGCGCCTAAGAGATGCTCCTATTAAAGACAGTTTATAGAAATATAAACTTTACTTACAAGATATCTTTGAAATTGCCTTTAAAATGTTGACTAACCTAATAAAAATAAAATGACATAAATCTAGGAGAAGGTTGATATGCTTTAGATCAAATACTGATCATGGCTGCATTCTTATATTTAGAATCTTCATAATCATAAAATTGCAAAACCAAGTTTTAGATCCATTATATACTGCGAGTCTCCTCAATTCATCGCAATCATAGAAACACCTGCACAGATTAGCATATTGCTTATATTCTATGTAATATATATATGGTATTTATCTATTTTTGTACTTCTTTTATTTTTTTATGCTAGCTAACCTATTAGTTCACTAAAGACAACGGAACCTGTGAGACCACAGTGAATACATTTCTCATACAAAAATGCCTCATTGTGGCAATGTCTATACATTTTTCCAGGATTTCCCCCAAAGCTATCTATCTATCTATCTATCTATCTATCTATCTATCTATCTATTATACACACACACACACATACACACACACACACACACACACACACACACACACACACAAAAGCTGAACACAGTGGTGCATGCCTGTAATCCCAGTACTTAAGAGGCTGAGACAGGAGGATCAAAGGTTCAAGGACAGCCTCTAAGCAATGTATCGAGATTCTCAGCAACCTAGCAAGACCCATTTCCAAAACAAAAAATAAAAGGGCTGAGGGTGTAGCTCTGAGGTAGACTGCTTCTGGGTTCAATCCCCAGTACCACACACACACACACACAAAAAGGATACCGAGCTCTAGCATCAATAGCCACTATTAGATAAATATTTAACAACTTCTGTTGTTAAATATTTAGTGACAGTATGGTAACTTGGTAACTAACTTTCAATAGTAGCCTAGTAATTAATTTACCACTGGATTTTATTGTATGCTTTTGCTATGTAACACACCACCCTAAAACTCCAAGGTGGAAAACAAAAATCGTTGAACAGCTCACAATTTTGTGAGTTGTCAGTGTGGGTTTCAAAGAGGTGGGTGGCTTTTCAACTGGCATTGTTTTGGCTTACATTCATCACCAGTCCTCTAGGGGCTGATTTATCTACAAGGAAGTTAAGGTCTGAGAGTAGTACTCATCATCACCTGTTGTTATGACCAGCAGGCTAGCCTGGCTTATTCACCTGGTGGGTCAGTTTTCACAGAATCAGCGAAGAGGCAAGTGTCAAAACATAAGCACTAAAATTTTGAGAAGCTCTTTGTCTTACATGAACTGTTATCTTATCACTTTGTCCCAAAGCAAGTCACATGGTTAAGCCAAATGTAAAGGGACTTTAGGCTTTCCAAGTGCATAGGTATCAAGAGTTGTGAATAAACTAAGGGTAATTACTTTAACAAGATAAAATGGTAGAATAATGACTTACTCATAAAATACAACCAAATCAGATCTTCATATTGTCCCTGCTGAACCAAACTAATACATTAATCAATACACACACTCTTCTATTAATTTATTAATGCTTTCAAATATTTATTCATTTAATCATGATAAAAGCTAGAATTTAAATGACTTAAATTCAACCCTGAAGAAAGGTTTTATATTTTTTTCTTTCCCATTGCAGTTTAAATATTTGAAACTGAATGTTTAGGTTTGCAGCAGAATAAAATGATAGCTAGTCCTCAATAGCCACTCTGAGCTCATACACACAGCCCTATGATGTTGGAATAAAGAGAGCCATGATAAAATACAGACTATAAGTGGCAGACAGAACAGAAGAAATCTTAATTTAATACCTAATAACCCTGTACCCTCATCTGTGCCCCTATTGAAGTAGAAACTCCTCTTCACATGCAAAGGAGAACAGAGAATCTTACGTTTAGAGCATGATAAAAAGACACACTTGAGAATTAATTCCATACCCAGTACCTTTAATGATGAAAGCCAGTATACATTATACCTAGTAAAGTGGTAAAACATCTACAAAATGGAGTGATAATACACAGAAAGGAAGAGAGAAAGGTAATTATAAACAAACAATTCTACACCTAAGAAATTATCTGAAGGAAATTATTCAACAAAATTTTTTCCATTGAAAACTTTTTGAAAAATGAAAATAATTATAAATAAATATGATTTAAATTATAATTTAACCTCAATATAATTAGGTAGCCATTAAGTTATAATTATAAGGATGTTAATATATATTGTTGCCCTCATGTGTTTTTTATATATATGCAAGTATGTGTGTGTATGTGTGTGATACTATTTCTGAGAGTGGTTGATTTAATGGATAATTAATTTAATGTAGCAGGTATTAATATCCCTACATATTACATTTGATATATAATAACAAGTCCTAGAAATAACTATATCCCAAGTATATTGTAAAAATTATAAAATGCATCTAAAATTAAAGCAAAATATATACAATTAGTTTTGTGCTTAGCTACCAATTCAGTCATTGGCTTTGGCCTGTGTATTAACAAGTTATATACCAGAATGGCTCCATATAGTAAGGTTTATGTGTTTTCCAGGTAAAAAGTTACTAAAAGTATAAAGTAGGAAACTGATGGAATTACATGTATATTCAAAACTAAAAATGTCATCATGGTCCAAAACAAGCAGAAATGCTTGTTTAATATTACTATTAAGACAGCAGATATAATATTTCACCTTTCTATATACACACATCTAAGAAGAAAATACACTCAGTGTTTTAGTTGTACCAGGAGTTACGTTATGTATGTCTCACCTATTTCTAGGTGATGTGTTTTTCAGATATCAGTAAATAAATTTTAACTTGGCTTTCAAACCAAATTATTAGTATTTCTAGAATATCCATCTCCTTTGCCCTGCTATAGTATTACACAAAATGTAACTCTAAGTTACCAAGCTTGGGAAACCGAAATGGAAATTTAGATGTAGGCTGTTTTCAGCACAGTTAGGAAGCATGCGATTGCAATTGAATGCTCAGCAGCAAACATTATTGAAGCCTAAAGGCCTTTTGAATTTTTGTTAAACAACTCACATAAATGATTAAAGCATTTGGAATGCTGTCTTCTCTTTCCTCCATAAATAAAGGAAATGTTAGTAGTATTTAACTTTGACCCCAAAATGCAATACTATTCTCACTGCAAAATGTCAGCTCTGTTTATGAAGTCTAAGACAGATACATCACATCGGATTTCTGGGTTTTTTTAATTGAAGGAAAACACTGTGTAATATATACCATGATGAAAATAAAGACACTGAAGTATTTAGGAAAAAAGATAATTTTAATTTGCAATCTGATTTTAAAAACTTTTCAACTTTAGTGAGCATAGTTATAAAAATACAACTAAAAAGGAGTCACTTGGACAGGAAAGTTACTAAGCTATGGTTTTAGTTTCAGAAGATTTCTTATCTTTCATACAGGTTGTCTGATATCACGAAACACCATAAAATTAGATTTGCTAATTTTATTCCCAGAATTTTGTTGTATCAAGATACCAGATATTATACTAACTCCCAAGTAAATTCATATAATTTTAAATAACAACTGACTCAGCTTTGCTTTATATAAACACAAACAATGACACAAAAATTAGCTGTATATATAGATATCTAACTGAACAGGAAGGGGAGGAGAAGAAAAACAATTAGAATACTAAACATTTCACATTTTCTCACATGCTCTGAATCTGAAAGTCATTGCATATTTGGGAAATCTTAAATTATATAAGTCTAATGCATGATTTAAATTTTAGTTTTGACATCTTTGTTTCATTATCTTCTGATCTTTTTATGACCCATTCTCCATAAATCTCAAAAATTACTTGAGAATCTCATGATTTTGAAATACATTCTTCTTCTGTTTCAATTAATCGGTTATTTGTGTTTGCCTTCAAAACTATGAATTTGGGCCGGGCGTGGTGGCGCACGCTTGTAATCCCAGTACTTTGGGAGGCGGAGACCGGAGGATCCGGGTTCGCAGCCAGCCTCAGCTCTCTCTCTCTCTCTCTCTCCCTGTCTCTCTCTCTCTACCTAGTAAGGCCCTCCGCAACTTCGTGAGATCTGGTTTCAAAATAAAGTATAAAAAGAAAAATAGGGCCAGGGGTATAGCACGAGGGTAGAACGCCCCTGGGTTCAACCCCCGGTACCGCAAAAAAAAAAAAAGACAAAACTATGAATTTGAAATTATGGTAGAGTGGGTTATGAAAAACAGACCTGACCATGTTACATTATGCACATGTGTAAATATATAAAAATAAATCCTACTATCACATATAATCATAATGTACCAATAAAAAATATTTTAAAGATAGACCTAACATCTCTCACTGGTCACTGGTCTAGATGAGAATGTAAAGTAAAACCTAATTAGTATTAAAAAATTGGATCTCACAGCTTGCTACTTGTAAAGCGAAACAATCAATGAAATTATCTAATGAATGGTGAAAACCAAGTATTGAACGGATGGTATAGAATTGTGAATACTACAAGCAAATATGAATGGCATGAAGAATGCAAACCCTTTGGAGTGGTGAGGTGTTGAGGGCCGAGACCTGTCTTAGAAGCACACTGAGATTATCATCTTGGACCAGCCCAGTTTGGATACATGGTATTTGGCTGGGTGGGATCTGTCCGCAAACGGACACATTCCAAGGGACCTGGTATAATCTTCAAGGTGCGGTCTTTGATGTCGTCTCCACCCAGTAATGGCTAATCCCTCCTTCCCCTAAGTTTATCACATGTTTGCCTCGCTGACCTTCTTTACTGTGACCTGAGATAATTGCTGATTTCTGTGTTTGATTAACTTTTAAAGTTCCTATAAAAATGAGGCCCTGGCTATAGAGCGCTGGGAGAACTTGCCATCTCTATCTCCTCCCCGACCCCCCGATTATTAAATGTAACTATTTTTGCAAATTACTATATCAGACTTCGTGTTGATTCCTGCGAGAAGACCATTGTTAGGAAGCTGCCTGGTGCAGCGACCGTCTGTGGCTGGGGACCATAGACTGTTTTGTCAGGAAGCTGCTTGATGCAGCGACCATCTGTGGCTGGATCAACAGAGTATTTGTCAGGAAGCTGCTTGGTGCAGCGACCTTCCGTGGCAGGAACCACGGAGTAGATCGTCCGCCGGAGTTACCGCAATAGTGAAGCAAAAACTAATAGATATAAAGAGTTTGTAGAAATAAAATAAGATCTTAAGCTGGGCGTGGTGGCGCACGCTTGTAATCCCAGTACTTTGGGAGGCGGAGACCGGAGGATCCGGGTTCGCGGCCAGCCTCAGCTCTGTCTCTGTCTCTCCCTCTCTCTCTCTCTCTCTCCTTAGTGAGGCCCTCCGCAACTTCGTGAGACCTGGTTTCAAAATAAAGTATAAAAAATAGGGCTGGGGGCGTAGTGTGGAGGTAGAACGCCCCCGCACTCAATCCCCGGTACCGCAAAAAAAAAAAGAAATAAAATAAGATCTAATTGCTAAACTTTAGAATCAAGACATAGACTGAAATCCAGAACTTTCCTATAATTGTGCTGAAAGAATGACTTATCTCTCATGACTGAAAATATTTAATGCCCCAGGTACTATTTTGGTCAGGAGAAAAAAGGCAATGAATCTAACAAATATAGAACTGATACTTTAGCAGGAGAAAGCAGATAATAACAAAATTATTACAATGGATAGGTACAGAGGAACTCATGCTCTTATACAAGGAACTCTGGAAAGTGAAGACATAATAATAAGAAGGCTATCTGTGAATCAAGAAGTGGGCCCTTACCAGACAGCAAATCTCCTAGAGACTTATCTTGGACTTCCCAGCCTTAAGAACTATGAGAAATGTTTAAAATTCACCCAGTGTATGACATTTTATTATAGCAGCTTGAACTAAACCATGTTAAAGTTGAGATGCCCTTTGGATTTATACTGGAAAATAGAGTTAAAGTTGGCTACACAAGTTTGGAGTTTAAGAGAAAGTTGACTACAGATATAACTGAATGGTTTTAGCTTGTAGATAGTATTTAGAAACATCAGATTGGGTGAGATGATTAGAAAAGAGGATCAAAAATAGTGCAGAGGTCATCCAATGTTTAGAAGAAAGGTGAATATGAAGAAACCACCTACGGAGACTGTAATGGATTAACTACTGAGTTACAAAGGGAACAGTAAGAGAGTAGAAACTGAGAAGTCAAGCATAGAAAATTAAAAAACGACACTCAGCAAGTGCTCTTTACATGTATGTTTCTATCACAGTGAACCTTATTATGATGTATAATCACAAAGCAACAATAAAAATCAATAAAAATTACACAAACAAAACTTAATAAACAAAATCAAATAAAGAACAATAAGATGAGGGCAGAGATCTGACCATTTGTGATAGATGGAATTAGTATCTGTAACGTTCCACACTCCCTGAATTGTAGTCATCCTATGTCCTGTGCAGCATAACTCTATAGGCTTTCTTCATAGTGAGTGAAATGTATTTTCCTACCACAACAATGTTGGGTTTAATGATGTTATTTGTTTCAGTCAATGGGCTATTCCAAATGTGATATAAAAATACTCCATAAAGATTTGCACAATTTGGTTTGATCTGTCTCACTCCTGCCACTTATTCTGATAGAAGTATTATATCATTCAACCATGAGAAAAAATATGTACATATAGCAGCTGGCCAGGGATGATGAGAGAAATGTCGTGGCAAGCTTGAGTCCAACCAAACGGTCAAGCAACCTAAAACAGAGCCATTCATCTATGCCCATCCTAGGTTAGTCCAACTGCCATGAACATGCAGTACATGAACGTGGAAGTAAAGCTTCCTTACAAGCCACTGAGATTCTGTTACACAGCATTAATTTGGCAATAACTGGGTAATTCAATATTGTATTTGGTGGTTTAAAGCCATACAATTACTTTGCCAATGATGTTTCCAAAGAGTATCTGGAATAAACCCTGATTAAAATGAAGGAAAATGGGAGATAAATGGGGATAGAATGTATTGAAATGATAGGAATTAGGACACAAATATGAAGTTACAAGTTTATATTATCTCTTTCTTGTGTTCCAAAAATGCCTTATCATAGGCTATCTTTCACAATTTAACTTTAAATAAAATTTTAATTTCTCAAGCAAGTATATACATCCACAGGTAATGATAGGTAAATAAAAGTGTCTTGTTGTTTTGATCTACATCAGCTGAAACTGAGCCCTGAGAATGAAGAAAATTCCTATGATTCAGAACTGCATTGTATTAGTAGCATGATAATCTGTGCAATTTGTTATGATTTCCTCCACTAAGTTAAATGGAATGCCACTAGGGAGAAAAAAAAGTTATCACAACCCTCTCTTTTTATCACTCCTGGGAATATCTTAAATTTAGATCAAGTATTCTTGCCTGAAAAGTGTGCTTAGGGGTTTAATTAACAGAAAATTATATTTCACACGCATATCAAGTATGAAATACATGCACAGAATATAAGCACAGAAATCTTGAGCAACTGTGCTTTATAAAATCCATTTGCTAGCCGGGCGTGGTGGTGCACGCTTGTAATCCCAGTACTTTGGGAGGCGGAGACCAGAGGATCAGGGTTCACAGCCAGCCTCAGCTCGCTCGCTCTCTCTCTCTCCCTGTCTCTCTCTCTCTCTCTCTCTCTCTCTCTACTTAGGCCCTCCGCAACTTCGTGAAACACGGTTTCAAAGTAAAGTATAAAAAATAGGGCCGGGGGCATAGCGCGGAGGTAGAACGCCCCTGCGTTCAATCCCCAGTACCGCAAAAAAAAAAAAAAAAAACATTTGCTAGACATACAAAAATGGCAGTGTTTACCTTTTCTTGAGCAGATCAGCAATTTATGCAGAAATTTGCAGATGTCAAGTCTCAGAAGTGCTGAGAAATCCTGTTTCCTCTGCTCTACACACACAAAAAAACAAGGGCAAACAAAAAAATCTCCATATGCCGTGTAACACCTCTGCCCCACCCCCTTGATTGTGGGGAGAACTTCAAATGTCCTGCCCTTAGTTAGGGCACATGAACCGAGTGTGCGAATGGGCTTCAGAAAAATGTCAAAGGTCCATAGACTCCCTAGACTGATGAGATAGTTTGGGCATGAGTTTTTCCAGATGGTAGAGATTTAACCAAAACCATTGAAATCACCTCCATCAGAGAGTTATCTTTCCTGGGAAGACAAGACATCTACTTGGCTTGAAGTTATTAAATTGCTTCTCTCCATCATTCACTCTGTTTTTATTCTTGAGAAAAGAGACTCTCCATCTTTCCTATGTCATCCCAAGATTCAAATATGGGGCTATTCAAATGGGGATAATATCTGAAATCTTACCCATCTCACAAAGTCGCACTGCGTGTTGGATAATGTCTAAATGGAGAGCAGATCAGTTACTCCTTTGTGTGTGTGTGTGTGTGTCTTTGTGTGTGTGTATTTTTCAGTTACATACTCTTGGACGATAGGATTGAAATTTGTAGGTATATCCTTATCTCCCAGGCATTACTTTGTGAATTGAAAAATACTTACTGAGCACATTGGTTAACTAGGTAATACAATCTCTTCATGAAGTTCTAATTTTAGTGGTAGACAATTTGTTATACAAATGAAAAATAAAATAATTACAGATTATGACAAAAGATAAACATTAAACAAGCTGACAGAATCTACCAACTGACTAGAGGAAGTTGCTATTTTGAACAGTTGGTCAAATAAAAAGCTTTTCTGCAGGGATGGCAACTGAACTGAAACTGGGCTCATGAGACGCTCTCAGATAAGCCAACTCTGTGGGAAAGGCATTCAAAGCAAAAGGGACCATAAATGGAAATACCCTGAGAAACAAATGACCTTAGCATGTTTTAGATGAGGACATTTACACTACCAGAATATGGTTAAAATGGAAAGTATTAGGACACAAAAATAGACACAGGGATGAGATGATGTATGGAGTTTGTTTTCCTTTGAAAAGCATGAATAATTTCCTTTGGTAATACTGATAATGCTTGAAATAACAAATTATCCTATGGAAAAGCCTGGTAATGATTTGTGAAAAGAGATGTAGTATTAGGAGAGTGAATTCACATTGCTAAATTACTGAAGACATTAAAGGTTGCCTCTATAAAATCAACACTGAAATAAATACCCAGGATGAAAACGAACCACTTGGGAGAATAAGTCTTTGTTATAGAGAAGCCATGGCACATGTCACAGTGATCACTCCTTTCTTGCCCTTGTCAAAGCCACAAAGGGATGTTTCATGGCTCTCTGCCATGACAATCTGGTGGGACTCCTGGAAGTAAAATTCAAGATATATGAACGCCCACTGACTATGGCTCCCATGAGCTTCTGACTCACATGCCAGTAAATACTCAGCCTCTAAGAATTGGTCAAAGTGATCATTTAATGTTCCAAGTAGTTGACAGCCCCAGTGTCGTCAGCTCCAGACTTCAGTGTGGCAGTGAGCCCTGCCATGTCAGCCCTTTGTAGTGTAGTACCAGAGGACTCTATTTTAATTTGCTTAGATTTTTCATATTATAAGTACAGGCATGGCAACCTTTCTGAGTTATTTCCATGTTGAAGCTGAAACTGGAAAATATCCTCCTGTTTTATTTCCCATTAAATAAGTTAATATTTTGTTACATTTTCCCTCCTACCCTATTTCTTGGGCACTGAGGTACTCCCACTGAATTTTTCATTATAGTGCCTACTTTTTTTGTGCTTTTATCGGTGCATTGGAGTCTTACATAACAGTGACTATCAACTTGATGTTAACATACATGCACACAGCTCTTAGTGTCCCCCCACCTCCCCCCAACCGTATAAAGTACCAAGAATGATTTTGGTTTATTCTCACATGTATATATTGTTCATGATACTAATTCCACTGATTTGCTTCTTTCTTGCCCTTCCCCTTCCCTTGTACCACTTCCCTTGCCCCACTGAGGTTCTTCATTATCAACCGGAGTCCCTTGTGTGTCCCCACTACTCCGTAGGTTGCACATATAATGAAAACATATGTCCCTTTTTTTGTGACTGACTAATCTCACTTAACATAATGTTCTCCAGATCCTTCCATTTTCATGTAAATGATGTTACTTTGTTCTTCTTTATTGCTGAATAGAATTCCATTGTGTGTATATCCCACAATTTTGTAATCCACTCATCTGTTGATGGACACCTAGGTTGGTTCCATAATTTGGCCACTGTGATTGTGCTGCTATGAACACGAGTATGCATATATTACTGTAGTTTTCTGGTTTCAATCCCTTTGGTATGATATCCAGTAGTGTGGTATAGCCGGATCATAGGGTGGATCCAGTCCAAGTTTTCTGAGGAATCTCCACACTCATCCTCCATAGTGGTTGAATTAGTTTGCAATCCCACCAGCAGTGTAGAAGAGTTCCAATTTCCCCACATCCTCGTCAACATTTATTAACTTCTTAATGATTGCCATTCTGTATTAGACAGGGTTCTCTAGATTAACAGAATACACAGAATGAGTATATTTTTTAAAAAGGGATTTATCAGATGGCTTACAGTTTGCAGCAATGTAGTCCCAGGTTCTGACTGCACGTGGAGGGTCAGAGGAACCAGTAGCTGGTCGAACGGTCTAAGAGCTGGAGTCTTAGGATTGGAGCAACCACTAATTCAGT
>PVJS01036798.1:0-20265 GCA_004027185.1 Glis glis | reverse complement strand
CTTCTAGGCATCTACCCCAAAGAACTAAAACCCAACTACCAGACCAATGCATGTGTATCTATGTTTATAGCAGCACAATTCACAATTGCCAAACTTTGGAACCAGCCAAGGTGTCCATCAACAGATGAATGGATCACAAAACTATGGGATATGTACACAATGGAATTTTACGCAGCCACAAAGAAGAACAAAATCACATAATTTGCAGGGAAATGGAGAGAACTAGAGAACATCATGCTAAGTGATATTAGTAAGTCACTAAGAGTAAAAAATTGGATGTTCCCCCTAATCTGTGGGAGCTAGATAGAATGGGAGTTAGAAGGGACTTAGAAGGGAAGAAGAAGAAATCTTTAGATGGACAAAGAAGGGGACCTAACTGAGGGAGTTGGGAGGGGGGTGGAGGGAAACACACTATAGCACATGATGTACATACACAAACCTATAAGACTCAATCACTATCCGGAGCATGAAGGGGAGGGAAGGGGAAGGGAATAGGGTGGGATTGGAGGGAGGGCTAAATGTGCAATTTGTGCATGTATGATGTTCATGCCCTGACATATATCATCTACTATGGTTTAGACCCTAAAACATCTAAACATCTACTATGTTTTAGACCCTTTGCAAGGAAATTTAAAGCAGTTTCCCCTGCTTTCATTTTCATAATAATCCTAAGAAGTATTATTATTTATACCTTTTAATATGTGAGAAAACTAATGGCAGTGAGGTTAAGCTGGTCATCCTAGGACAAGCATTCAGGAAGTGAAGAAGGTGGGACTAACCCACGTGCTGACCATGCCACTCAACCATGTTGCCCCTAGCTTATTCCCCGAACCAAACCAAACTGGTGAGGAAGTCTATTCATCTTAATTCATCTACGGTTACCTCTGAAAGCACATCATATTGAAAAGAGGATATCACTTATTATTCACAAGAGTCTTTTTAGGATCATACTACTTGAGCTAGAATGTATCCCACCGCCACCACCATTATCATCATCATCATCATCATCATCATCATTATTATCATCACTATTTCGTGGTACTGGGGATTGAATCCAGGCATGTTCTTCCTCTGAGCTACAATCCTAACCCTTTTTATTTTGAAGCAGTGTATCACTAAATTACTGTGTGCTGGCCTTGAACTTGTGATCCTCTTGTCTCAGCCTCCCAAGTACTGGGATTATAGGCATGCACCACCATGTCTGGTTTACATCATTATTTTTTACTTGGGACATGTTCACCTCTAGGAAAGAGTATTCCTTCTAGGGCCCAAACATCTAGCAAGCAGGGATTATACCTATTCATACTAAATGATCATTAGATCAGTGATCCAGAACATTCCCTGATGTGGTACTTAGGCTGCAAGTTGACCTTCTAGATACTTATAATCTATGAAATAATTTAAGATGAATTCAAGGCTGAAAATGAACATTAATATACATGATGATATTGCAGAAAAAGAATATTCTTCACCATTTTTTTGGCTTGTGGCCACATGTCTGCACTTAAATATTTGTTCTAATTCCTTATTAGTATAATGTCTTGAGTAGGTTATTTCATCTCCCCTGGCCACAATTTCTTCGACTGTGAAACAGGGAGGAAGATACCTTTCTTATGGGTTAAGTAAGATAATGCTCATCTTATCAATAGTAGTCATTGTAGTTATTTCTACCCCTAGAAAATCATGTTTTCTGAAAACAATAAATTAGATTTGTATATGTGGGTTAAATAATACCTCTTCATTTAATATCACCTACTGGTCTTGAGCTATTTTCAAGTCAATACAGACACAAATGGGCAGAGAAGGCCCTCTGGCAGAGGTTAATGCCCCAGACAGAGATTAAAGAAAACAAAAATGTCATTTCCTTCTATTCCTGTGCAGCAGTTTATAGGGGCATTAGAGTAGGATGTGACATAAATTTTATGCGGATATTGTGCATTAAATATACATACTATTCCACCCAATCTAGAATTACAGCAACATCCATTATGAGTATTACCTGTCAGTCATTATTCTCTAAACCAAACTGAGCTCATAATGAAGTCTGCACTTGGTGTTTTCTCTATAAACAAGCACAGAAGCCCTGTGATGATCTATTAGAGGTTTTCTGTATCCTTCCTCTGCCCCTTCTGATCCTTTTAGGCTCTTACGAGTAAACCGTTGATCAAGACTAAAAGCAGCTAAGTGCTTTCTTTCTTGGTGCCTAGCCGTGTCTCTGGAAGCCAGCAGACGATAATGTAGCCCTTAATACAGACTCAGACCAAATTTAGCGAGTGGAGGAAAAGGCATGATATAAAGTTAAGAAAACATGGCCTTTCAAGAAGACTAATGAAGACAAATATTTTCAAGGTAACCTTTAAGTCACACGGCTATGAACGTTTCCCTTTACAAATTTCCTTTACAAATGACTTCTGAACCTTCAGTCCTATAGGACAAAGGAATGAAATGAGCTTGTTGCTTAAATGACAGGAAGACAAAATTTTAAGTTATACATATCAGATATCAACTTGCAAGATTACAGAAAAGTACCTCTAAATCCTGGGATAAAAATAACAGTAAATTCTCATTCTCTTCACTGTTCACTATAGAAGAAAGATTTCTCCTGTAGAGAGGAGCCCTGTATTTTGTGGGTACTTTGTTAATCAGGAGATGCTTGGACAGTTTAAGGTTGGGGTAAGTGCCAAACAGATACATTATTTCTCTTCCTGGATCAGAGTAAACTGTTTTCTCCCTTATTTTTTTTATTTATTTATTCTTTTTGCGGTACCGGGGATTGAACCTAGGGGCATTCTACCTCCCAGCTACACCCCCGGCCCTATTTTTTATCCTTTATTGAAACCGGGTCTCACGAAGCTGTGGGAGTAGCTGAGGCTGGCCGTGAACCCGGATCCTCTGGTCTCCGCCTCCCAAGTACTGGGATTACAAGCGTGTGCCACCATGCCCTGCTCTGTTTTCTCCCTTATAACTAGTAAACTCTCATCCTACCAATAGGTTAACTTTGGGACATAGAATTATATGATTAGGAAACCTAAAGAAGTGTCATGCCAATGTTAATGTTTTTTGAAGTAAACATTTCATAACTGGTTTATTTTATCAATAGTATCTATTAGAAGAAGAAAATTTGTAAGTCTTCAGTTGATGAGTTAGTTTTACTCTTAAAAATATTTGAAAATTGCTTGTTTAGAACTTGTATTTTCCCATAGAAATAATATGTAGTTAAGGCCCTTGGCCCACAATATATCTGATGGATATGTAACCTGTTTATCTTAGGGTGCACTGCATTTGGGGTACAAATTATTGCATATCTGTCTCACAAGTCCTCTTTCTGTTCTTCCCCTTACCTGTTCAGACAAGACATTTAGCTTCTCAAAAATTATTTCTGTAAGTCCTCAAGGGATTCTTTAACTATACCTGTGAGATATTGATATTTATGCCTATTCTGTTGATGCATGTGAGGAGATAAATCCAAAAAATATGCTGGCTTATATTGAATATTTGAATTTTGGGCAAGGAAGAAAGGAAATACAGAACTAAGATGAAAGTGGTTAAATTAAAACCCTATGGTGTCGATTTTGACAGGAAGTATCAATAAGGCGTATGTTCTAACTCTGACCTGTGAAATAGCTGAGAAACAGCAGTAATTGCAATAATAATCAGCATCCTTAGCACTCAGTTTGTGTCTCAAAACACCATTTACCATGAGAAGTAATTACATCTTCAAAGAAATGGCTGATTCCAGATTTGGAACAAGAATTTTAGGATATGAGCTGAGAATATGCTTCATATCAGGAAGGAAAGAAGAAATCCAAGACTAATGAAGATGATAATCAATGAACAAGATTATATTAATGAACAAACTTACTGGTCACTACTGGAAAGTACTAGGGAGCCAGTATAGGTTTTTGTTTGTTTGAAATACTTTGAAATACGGAGGATTGAATCCAGGAGCTCTCTACCACTGAATTATAGCCCCAGACCTTTTAATTTTCTATCTTGAGACAAGGTCTTGCTAAATTTCCCAGACTGGCCTTGAACTTATAATCCTCCTGCCTCAGCCTCCTGAGTCATTAGGATTACAGGCATATGGCACCATGCCCAGCCCCAATTTAGTGTGTATGTGTGTGTGTGTGTGTGTGTGTGTGTGTGTGTGTGGTACTGGGGATTGAACCCAGAAGCATTCTACCTCTGAGCTACACCCCAAGACCCATTTTATTTCTTATTTGGAAACAGGGTCTTGCTAGGTTGATGAGAGTCTCACTACTTGCTGAGGCTGTCCTTGAACCTGTGATCCTCCTGTCTCAGCCTCCCAAGTATTGGGATTATAGGCATGCACCACCAGGCCCAGCCCCAATTTAGTATTTTAAAGTTGGTAAGTAAGGAAAAAAATGCAAGCATTATTTTGCCTTTCAAAAATATTTTATTTTATTTAGTGTGTGTATGTGTGTGTATTACTGGGGATTGACCAGGGGCATTCTACTTCCTAGCTACACACTAGCCCTTTTTTATTTTTTGTTTTGAAATAGGGTCTTGCTAGGTTGCTGAGAGTCTCACTACATTGCTGAGGCTGTCCTCATCCTTGCGATCCTCCTATCTCAACCTCCCAAGTACTAGGATTACAGGTATGTGCCACCACGCCCAGCTCTGCCTTTTTTTAAAAAACTATATTTTAGAGTAACCAATAGTTGATGAGGTAAAATATCCCTTAACAGAAGTATTATATTTCAATTAGTCATACACTGTATTAATGGATGCCTGCAAGCATCATAAAAAAGAGACAATCAGTTCTTATTTGCTTCCAAATGAAAGTACCCAATATCATCTATGCAGTAATCTAGACAAATAACTGAGCTTGAATCTGATCAAGACTAGATCCAACAACCAACTTACGGGAAATACAGGAGAAGGAAGACCGTGTATAATGACACTATGATGATGCAATAAGTCAATCTAAGGGATCTGGCTTCTTCAACAAGAAATTGAAGGAAAATTTCAATAGAGGCAGAGAAGTGGCAAGGGAAACATAAAGATTAAAGGAGACTCAAAGACAAACCACACAGTGGCTATGTATGGAGTTAATTTTGATTGTGATTTAACTAAACTTTAGAATTAAAATTGTGAGATAATGGGGGAAATTATACCATTATCTTGTTAGTTTTTTTTTTTTTTGCGGTAATGGGGATTGAACCCAGGGTCATTCTACCTCCGGGCTATACCCCCAGCCCTATTTTTTTATTCTTTATTTTGAAACAGAGTCTCACCAAGTTGCAGAGGGCCTCACTAAGTAGCTGAGGCTGGCCGCAAACCCGGATTCTCTGGTCTCAGCCTCCCAAGTACTGGGATCACAAGGGTGCGCCACCACGCCCAGCTTAACTTGTTAGTTTTAATATTAAGCAGTTAGCTGGATGTGGTGCTGCATACCTATAATCCTAGTATTTGGGAGGCTGAGACAGGAGGATCACAGGTTCAAGACCAGCCTCAGCAACTTAGTGAGACTGTCAGCAACCTAGTGAGACCTTGTCTCAAAACAAAAAATAAAAATGGTTGGGGGTGTAGCTCAGAGGTAGAATGCCCCTGGGTTCAATCCCCAGTACTGCTAAACAAACAACAATAAAAACTGATTTGACTAAAAAACAGAGTTGACATTCTCTCTCTACACGGGCAAGCTTTCCACAGATGAGTTTGCAGTAGGGTAATTGGGCAATAAACTAACTTCTTTACTGGGATATTTTCAGAGCTATTATCTATTTATCTTTCCTCTGGAAGTATTCTGTTTTACAAAAAGGAATGTTACTATATGCTGAGGAAGAGGTTGAGATCCTATTATTCAATCTGCAAACTTTTATTTATTGTGGTACTGGGGATTGAACCCAGAGTCATTCTATCTCTGAGTTACACTCCCATTTCATTTTTTATTTTCAAATGATGTCTCCCTTGTAATTTCCTTAATCATATACACTTTTTGAATAATTCCTTTACCAAATTCTCTTAGAATTGTCCTGAGTTTTGTGTGTCAACTGTTTCTGGCTTGAACTGTGACCAATTCTATAATTGGGTTCATAACTGACCCACAAAAATAGTGTTCTGCCTGGTGACATGGTGCATACCTGTAATCACAGTTCTTGGGAGGCTGAGACAGGAAGATCACAGGATCAAGACCAGCCTTAGCAACTTAGTGAAAACCTCAGTAACTTAGCAAGACCCTGTTTCAAAATAACAATATAAAATACAGCTGAGGGTACAGCTTAGAGGTAGAAAGCCCCCGGGTTCAACCTGCAGTATAAATAAATAAATAAATAAATAAATAAATAAATAAATAGATAAATAGATTCTGGGATTGGTGTCTTGTATGTTTGAGGAATACCAGAATGCATGCTTTTCCAGGAAGATATGGGATATGAGTAATCAATAGTATGCTAGCATGTGGTGCTATTATAATGTTCAAATTATCACAGGTGGTAGCAGAAGATGGGCAAGAGTGGATGAAAGGACTGTAGGAGAAAAATGTCTAAGGCCTACAGTTGCCACCGCAGTGACGGTGCTTTTAAAGACTGTGGAGTCACCTGGCTTCTTATAGCCCTAGAGAGCCTACATAAGGAAAAAAAAGAGAAAAGTTAAAAGCTTTGATTAAGAAAGTATGCATGGAGGACACACCAAGAGATGTTGTGTGCATATATGAATGTATCGCTATGAAACTCACTGTGGAGTATAATTACATTGCACCAATAATAATAATAAAAGAATATGTATGAAGAGCCAGAAATCTACCATGGTATCTTTGAAGCAATCTCTCTGTCCTATAGTTGTGGAAGGGAAATAGAGTATGCTTGCCAAAGGGAGGGAGAGAAACTCTGTGAAAGTGCAACAGCCCACAGGAACAGAGAGATTTGTAAGAGACTCGTCATCAGAGGTGTATTGGGACATCCCTTCTAATGTGGGAGAGAAGCTGCTGTACCTTGTCCCACTTATAGTGTTTTATGATCCATCCTCTTTGTGTTGTTGGGGGAACATACACCACTAGTAGGCATGCTGTACTAACTCATTGACTGGGTAACTCCATAAGTGTGCAGTTTTTAGTGGGATCTGAAAGCAGAAAGAGCTGCAAGACAGTTCAGGCTGCAGCGTCAGTCTTGTCACATAGACCCTATGACCAAGGAAAGGCAATGGTCTGCTCTGTCAGTGGCAGATAGAAATGCTATAGAGAGCATCTGGCCGGCCCCAATGGGGCAATTACAACACAGTCAGACTAGAGTTTTGGACTAAGGCTACTTTTGTTCTATTCTGCCAACCACTATTCATTAGAAAAGAAGCCCCTGACTGGGTACTGGTCTTGGAACAGATTGAATTCTTGACCATAGGATATCCAAATTGCCAAACTTGTGTTTTCTGATCCAATGAACCATAAAATTGGATGTGCACCATGCATTCCATTATAGAATGGAAGTAGTATGTATTGGGGTTGGCAAATTTTATCTCTAAAGGGCCAGAGAGTAAATAGTTTAGGCTTTGTGGGCTATTTGGTTTCTGTTGCAACTATTCAACTCTGCTGCTATAGCACAAAATTGGCCATGAACAACATGCAAATGAGTGAATGTGACTGTGTTTCAATAAAACTTTATTTATTGACACTGAAATTTGAATTTCAAATAATTTTATATGTCATAAAATATGATTCTTTCTTTGATTTTTTTGTCGAACCATTTAAAAATGTAAAAACCATTCTTAGCTTGCAAGAAATGCAAGTTGAAAAAGAGGTGTTAAGCTGGATTTGACCCCTGAGCTCTGCTTTGCCATTCCCTGCTATACCTGAAGCCAGACCTAAGCAGCCCCAGAAGGTACAATGAACTGCCTGAGCAGAGCCCCTGCTCAGATTCCTGCGGTATCTGCTCCTTCTGTTTGCCTTTTCTCTTTCATTCCTCTCTGTGATGTGTTAACAGAAGAGAAAAAGATGTGGTCTGAGTGTATGGATGGATCTGCCTGTTATATGGCAACAGGAAGATAGAAGTGGCTGCTGTATCGTGATCTCACCATCAGTGGGCTCAGAGTTGAGCAGCAGACATGGTTGTGCACTCTGTGCAGGAGGAGAAATGGCCTGAGAAGTAGATCTGCATTCATGCAAGAGAAATGGATAATAGGTTTTTACACTCAGTAACTTGGAAAGGATCCTATTAGAATATTGCTCACACTGTGGAAGGAGGGAGAGAGAGAGGTAGATGGACTTCTCAGAATGGATCAGGCATGAAGATATTTGTGTCTCATATAAATGCCCATCAGAGGTCATTCATGGTGGAAGAGCCTCTCAGTAGCCAGATGGACAAGAGAAATGATTCCATCATTGTCAGTCTCTTTCTCCAGATGCCACAATGCGTGCTTGATAGGATATGGTGGCAGAGAGGGTGGTTAGGCACAGGCTTACCAACTTGGTCTGTCATCAAAGTTGACATGAATGGCTATTACCACCTGCAGAGTGGTGCAAACTTTATAAGATTGTGGTTACTGTACTTGTCCATTAATAGTTAAATGTGGATAAGGGAATAGTGTTGAGTGACAAGTGTAATCTTCTATGCTAAAATTATATAGTAGCAACTTCATATCCTTATGATATTTAGGGTGAGTTATCCCCCACAGCATGATGACTCCTTTGGTGTCTACTGACACAAAGATCCCAAAGTGACCATATGCCAGTTGGAGCTTTCAATTTAGCGAGACTCTTAATGTGTAACCTGGTGTAAACATACTCCCTCTAAGAACCAGGGCCTGTAGTTCACAGATCCTAACATTGCAGAGCTGGGAAGAACTTTCTCCATGTGAGATGGTTATTAGGAGTAACAGAAAGAGCAACTTCCATTTTTATTCCCTGATTCTCTGACCTTATACATCCTACTAGGGACTTGGCATGCTATAATAACCTGGATTGGAGAACATAACCTCATCCTCAAAGAATGTCACCTCTAAGCTGGTGCTTGACTTCCTGTTTAAGAAGTCAGACTCCAGATAATGATGTATGTGATAAGACCAGTGGAGCCATGGTCATGTGTTCATGGACCTACCTCTTTTGCCCAAAGTGTCCCTTGATGCAAAGTGATATGAAAACAGGAACCTAAGTTAGAAAACATGATACTTTTAGAGGCCTCAGATAGGAGTGCTGATCAAAATATCATGACTAGCAAAATCAAACCTGTGCCTGGAAAACATATCACCCCTTGTTAGTGTTTCCAGTACAGAAGTAGACCAATAACTTGCCACACCAACCAGGTATTTGGGCTCCCTGAGGGATATACTGGAGGAGGGTTCCAACCTTGTCTCTATTGACAACAGGTCATATATTCAGCAGGTCTGAGAGAAGAGATATGAGAAGCTAGATCAGCCATGGTAAGAGGAAACCCAACTTATTAGATATCTCATAGCATCCTTTTTTGTTTATTTTTGCCACTGTGATTCAATCATGTATCCATTATATGAACATTGGAGAGACTGCAGAAAGAAACTGGTTGTCATCTAGTGGGTGACTCTGTCTATGTGGTGGTTTTGTGCCTCACTTTTAGAGGATGCCTTCTGGTGGGCATTCACATGTAATAGAAAGACCCTCTCCCTTTTTCCTTCTTCCATAGGCCTGCCCATTTATCTCTTCTCCCAGACCTTGTTGTCTCTGGTTTTTTGATCTGGCTACTTTTAGCCTCTGACAACTGGCCAAACTGTTCAAAACTTCCATTGAGTCCACATATGTTCTTATTTTGGCTACTTTTCTCTCCTCCCAAAGCTCTGCCTACTAGGAGAATTGCCCTATATGAATGTCCTTTAGGCTCCCATCTGGCAGGTGTATAGTGCAATGGCAATCCATTATTGGCTTATACCAAATGAATGCGTCATTCCACCTACAAAGCAACCCTGAGGTTTTCCCCCTTCATCAGTTGGTGGTAGGGAATTCCTAATGAGGCGTTATGGTTAGATATGCAATGTCCCCTGGAGTTCAGAGATGATGTAATGAAGTAATGAAGGTTGTAATCTCACTGGTGTGTAAATCCACTGTGATGGGTTTACTGGGTGGTAACCTAGGCAAGTGGAATGTGGCTAGAGAAGGTGGGTCCCTGGGGTGTGGCCTTAGGGACTGTGCTTTTGTCTTTGAAGCCCTTTGCTTGCTTGCTCTCTCTGCTTCTGGCCTCCATGATGAGAGCAGAGCCTTGCTCTCTCCCTCTCTCTGCTTCCTGCCGCCATGCCCTGAGCTCCGCAGACCCCAGCCTCACATGGACTGAACCCTGAAATCTCCAAAACCTATGAACAAATAAATCTTCCTTCCTCTAATTGTGTGGTCAGTTGTTTGGGATTACAGTAGTAACGAGAGTGTTGACTGAGACACGAGATCATGGGAGTAAGCTGAGGACAGGCATGTGTGTACTGGTCATGGGTTCTCTGTGGGTCTAGGCCACCTGTTTGTGTAGCTTGTGTCTGCCCTCCAGCTCTGCCTGGGATTGATGAAAAAAAATCCTTCATTTTTCATCTCTTAAATTGCAGGTGGGCCTGTTCAGTCTTATGGATTGGTGGGTCTGACAGCCCCCAGTTCATCGTGGGTGTCTCTAGTCCATCATCCCATGGTGACCTATAGTCACAGCTCATTTACACCTGGACCCAATAACGTGCCAGGAGTTGTATCTGAAATTGTGAATAGTTTGTGCTGCAGGAACATGGTCTTGACTCAGAATCCTAGCACTCTACACCACAGCTTCCTATTGGATCTTCCCAAATATTTCTTGTGGCTTATGGCATAAGAAACAGGATTATTTGTGCTGCAGCCTGGCTTGTGCTTGTACCAGCAGAGCAATGTGATCTTTCTTTATACTGGCAGCCTTTCATATCACGTGATAAATGGATCAGAACAATATTCCCAAATGTAGTATATTGCCTCCAAAACACATAAAGGCCTACGGAGTACTGTGCCTCATAGTGTCAGAAAGGTGCACTGCCTGCCTACTTTGTTTTTCTTACGGCTTTTGTAAGTCTAGGAGATTTCACTTTGTAACTTCTCTGTCAGATCAATTCTGTCCTTCTGGGTCTGCGCAGTGTAACAGTATACCTTGGCCCTTACTTTGGAGCCAGTATCATGACATGCCCCTGGAAAGTTCACTGATACAGTATCCTCTAAATTATTATATTATGATGATGATGATGATGATGATGATGCTGAGGCTGGCCTTGAACCTGCAACCCTCCTGTCTCAGCCTCCCAAGTACTGGGATTACAAGCTTGCGCCCCCACGCCTGGCCTAAACCTACATTTAGTTATCCTAATTAGTGTGCAATTTCTGTTTCCTGTTGCAACATTAATTTATGACATCACCTCCCCTTTTGATTTTTCTGAACCTGGTATCCTCAAGTCTAAAGATTTAGGAATCATTCCTTAATAGTGATCAGTTTCATGGCAAACATTCCAAGTTGATACTGTTTATGACTATTATGTATTATTTACTAAGATGCTTTCTGGCCCGCCCTCCTTGATTAAAGCAATCCTCTGTATTAGATCTGGTTATATTACTGAAAGGCAAATTGTAGCAAACCCCGCCTCTTCCTAAAATTCCTAGTGGCTGTCTTCCTACAGAATGATATTACATTTCTTGGCCTGCTGTCCATGGAGCGCTCAAGGACCGCTCTCCATCTTACCTGACATCCCTTCCCCTGATGCCCTCTGCCTTCCAGCTACTGCAGAGCATGCCGTTCCCCAGCAGGGGACTTTCCTGGACTCCTGGCCTTTGCGCAGGCTCCCCCCTTGACCAAAATGGCCCATCTCCTCTCTCCTCTACCTCTGGTTTGCAAACTATTTCTTGTGTTTGAAGATTCAGCTCAGTGTTACCCTCCTTCTGTAACGTTGAAAAGCATGCTTTGCTTTTTAACCACAGGATTATGTACAAATCTTATTTATAATTTTAACACATCATTTTAAGACTATTTGACTCTTCTTAATTAACTCAAGGATCTTTAAGGAATGGAAATATCCCTTTTGTCTAAATGTAATAAGTATCTTGTAACTGTTGGATGAAATACTTTTTTTAAAAATGAGTTCTTGGGACTTAGAAGGAACTCCAGACAGAGAAGGAAAAAACTTTAGTTGAGCAAAGAAGGTGACCTAACTGAGGGAGAGGGTGGGGGGAGAAGAAATACACTAATGAACATGATGTGTATACACAAACTTATCAGATTCAATCACTATGCTGAGCATGGAAAGGAGGGAAGGGGGAGGGAATGGGGTGGGATTTGAGGGAGGGCTAAATGAGCAATGTGTGCATGCATGCTTCTGATACCCTAACACTTACCAAAATGTATAACTGCAATGTACCAATAAATGTAATAAATAAAAAAATAAAAATAAAAAATAAAAATGAGTTCTTCAATGTCTATGGTCTCCATCTTCCTGGAGCTCTGGAGCAGCTAGCTGATCTTTTTAAAAATTTTCTTCACCCCCCTTTTTTTGGTTCTAGGGACTGAACCCAGGGGAGTTCTACCTCTGAACTAAACTTCCAGCCTTAATTTTTTTTTTTTAAATTTGAAACAGGATATGGCTAAGTTGCTTAGGGTCTCACTAAGTTGCTGAGGCTGGCCTCATACCAGTGTTCCTCCTGTCTCAGTCTCCTAAATACTAAGATTACAGGAGTGTACCACCACACCTGGCTGTCCTCCTCCTTTTGAAGTAAATCTTCCCTTTTTCCTTTGGATACACTCATTTCCTCTGGGTTTTAACTCTTCCTTCTTTTCCCTACAGATGACCTCCCTCATGAGAAGGAGCAAGTCTTCTTCTGAGTTTCCAAATTGTCACTGTACACTAGAGACCCGTAGAAACTCAATTATTTAGTAACTTAATTATTCTGATTCCAGCCAAACCCTCAAGAAGTTGCTAAGTAAATAAACTACTAGTAGGCATTTTAAGCCACATACTTATATTAGTATGCAGTAAATAACTAAAAATTAATTTTATTCAAATCTAGAATATATACAATGTAAACAAATAGAATTTTGCATCCCTTTGCATACTTCCTATGGATTAAGCTAGTTTGTTGCAAAAAAAGCCTTAAAACTGGATAGAAAACATTAACTAATTTAGGCCAAAATAAAGTTAGGTAGTTGATAATCTTTTAAGTCATAAAATATAGCATACAGCCAAGTGTGGTGGCTCATGCCTATAATCCCAGTACTTGGAAGGCTGAGACAAGAGTACCACAGGTTCAAGGACAGCCTCAGCAACATAGTGAGACCCTGTTTCAAAAACAAAACATAAAAAGGGCTAGGGCTCAGAGGTAGAATACCCCTGAATTGGTTCAATTTCCAGTAAAACACACACACACACACACACACACTCACACACACTCTCACGCATACACACACACACACACACATACATTCAGAAAAATCCATAATTTGGTTTAAATTTTAATTCCTATAATTGGATACTATGGGCCATGCTGATCTGTGACCCCAGACTGTGCCCTGGATCTGAAGAGAAATTTCAGAAATATCTGATGCAAATTATAATGTGTGTATGTGCATGGGTGTATGCAAAGAAAATTAATGCATTTATTTTCTCTATCTCTTTTTATACAAAGGGCATAAACAGGACCAAAAAATAGAGTATACAGAGCCCTTTTTAATAATTGTGTTTGAATTTTCTCTTTCAACAAGCTCCTGGGTACCTTCTTTTTATTTCCATGGACAAGATTAACAAAGAAGCAAAACAGATGATTAATTATATATGACTTGAAGTTATCGGGTTCATTGTAAGATATTCTTGCTTTTAGTCTAAATCCCTAATACAAGAAGGACAAATCTAAATAGACTTGCCATGGCATCTTTTCTCTTGTTTCCATGTGATTTGGATAAAAGTGAAGAAAACCGAATTACTTGCTGGAATTCCAGGGGGGAAAAATGCCAGTTTAGCTCACTGCATTCATTCAACATGAATTCTGTATTGAGAAAACAACATATTCCACTCTACCATTCTATTCCAAGTAATATTTAATTGCTTCCTGAACCTCTTCCAACTTCAATTAGTGTTAATTTGGTGTGTAACTAAATACATTCACCCTAAAATAATTAGGAATGGTACAGTGTCCTCTGTAACGTATGTGATTTGTGTTAGCAGCCATGATTCGCAAGTCTCAAGCAGGAAACAGACATAGAAACTGTTTCCCCAATATGATCTTGTCTCAAACACACATACTCACGCATGCACACACGCACACACGCAAGCACGCACGTGAGACTCATGTAGCAATAGGTTCTTTTGGTCATTTGGGGTGGGTGCACAGGCTGTCACTGGTTAGGAAGGATATGGTTCAAATGCCTGAACATGATGTGCTAGACCCTCCATGATCTGACGTCTACTTTGTCTCAGGCCTTGCATTCCATACTCCAGTTCCATTAAGGTTCCATGTTTTGTTTTGTTTGTTCCTCACACCTCTGTTCTTTTGCTTTTCTTGCACTGTCTCCCTAAAATGCCCTCTGCCATCTGACTGAGCATACCCGCTCATATTTCTAGGCTGCTCTCAAGTGTGAGTGTGTTGGAGAGTCTCCACTTGAAACCTTTACTTTGCTCCTCACCCTTTCTTCCTGCTCTGTGCCCCACGGGCTGTTTCTAAGGTCTCCTTCATCCTTGCTCCCAGGGCTCTGGCTTGCAATTGAGGTTGGCCAATGGGAGGCAGCAGCAGAACCTGGAGGGCAGGAGGAAAGAGGACTGGGTGCTCCTCCCCTCTGCTTCCCCATTTGGTCACCTGCTGTGGTAATGGCTTTGCTACTTCAACCAACGCCACAGTTCCCACGGCTACAGCTCTCACTTGGCACTGGGGGAACCTTCCCATTCCCCTCTGGCCTGGGTGTCCCTGCGGGCTTCACCATCTCTGTGTTTCCTTAGCCTTGCCTGTGTCTCCATAAATAGTCCCAATACACATTTATCATTTATGTCTTTGAGAACGCCATGCTTTTCTTGCTGGAACACTGACCAGTAGAGTTATGTCTTTTATGACACCACCCGTTCGGGTAGAATTGAAGTTTTGTGTTTTCATTGAATCCAATGAAAACCTATTATCATACAACTGGGCGTACTGGCAAGTGTTTATTTCCTGGAGTCAAATTAATTTCTCTCAATATCACCAGGGTGGATCACTGTGTATGGCACTTATCTGGTCTTTGGTAATTTTTTTTAGTAAACTGATGAATATCATGAATAATTAGCTAGTACCATAAATAATAACATGATTTTTGAACAATTTTTATGTGGCAGTATTACTTCTTCTTTGTTTTTTTTTTTAAATACTGGGGATTGAACCCAGAGGCATTCTACCTCTGAGCTACACCCCAGCCCTTTTTATTTTTTGTTTTAAAACAGGGACTCACTAGGTTGCTGAGAGTCTCACTAAGTTGCTGAGGTTGGTCTTGAACCTGTAACCCATCTCTCTCAGCCTTCCAAGTACTGGGGTTACAAGTGTGTGCTCACAAAGGATTTAATTCATTGGATAAAATATCTTGTTCCTTTTAAGAATTCTCTAAGTAAAATACTTGCAGCAGGTAATAACTCACTGCTTTTACAATAACCTAAGTAGAAATATGTATCTGTGTAATTTATTCTATCTGGTACTGGTTCCATCTGGAAAACTAGACAGAAAAATATTCCTCCCTCACATGACAAACCCCTTCGACTTGGAGAAAGCACCATTTTCCTACCCCAAAACTTTGAACAGTTTTCTCCTTTTTAATGTTAAACAAGCTTTTATTCCACACTTATCTAGAAGTAAAAAATAAAATAAAATAAATGGTTAAAACTTTAGGTTGGTCCTTTCAAAGTCATTCCCAGTGTTGCATTAAAAAAAGAAAATAGCAATCCACAACCACAACAATAAATGAGGTATGCGATTTAATTCTGGATATTACGGGGAGGCTTAATGAAGCAGGGAAGTGAATTTCTGGAGGAGAAGAGATTAAAGTCTGGAAAAGAAACATACCTGTCTGGGGATTTAAAAGAGTCAACTTCAAAGGTCAGGGAACCTAGAAGCCACGCCCAGAGAGCTGACACATGGACTCCTAATGGAAGGCCAGAGAATGTAAGAAACGTGAGGTGAGAGCAACTAACCCAGAATAGAATGTTTTAAATAAAATATTGCCATAAGAAAACATTTGCCTTGAAAAAATAATTTTCATACTGAGGATCCAAGGACCAATTATTAGGAAAATTGTCATAGATATGGCTTGCATTTCAGTCTCCCCAGAGAGCAGTTACTTCTGATAAAATCATAGGTGCGAAAGCATATTAAAAAGTTAAAAATAACTGTATAACAATTTTATTTTTGTTTCAGGTAAAACCTTAATTTAGGTGGAATAAAAATTGTCAGCTTTTGCAGCATATAACAGGACTAGGGAAATGTTGAAACTTCTTGTTTCAAAGCCACTTTAGGGGTTGAAAGTTACTCAGACGAGTCTCAAATGGTGGGTTAAAATGGGGTATATGTGTGTCCACATATTACAAATATTAGAAAAAAAATAAACTAATGCCCCAAGGAGAAGATAAGAAACTCCAATGGCTATCTTGTTTTCCTAAACCTAATCATAAAATGCATGTCATGACCGCACTGAGCTAAGTCTTCATGTACTAAGATTTTCATCCCTGAGTATGTTGTGGTCTGACGTCCCAAAAGCTCATGTGTTGGAAGCATGGTCCTCAATACAGGAAGGCGTTTCAGAGGTGGGGCTTTTAGGAAATAATTGAATCATGAGAGCTTTAACCTCATCAGTGACTAATCCATTTGATGATTAATAATTGGAATGGACTCTCAGTGGTAACTATGGACAGGTGGGGCATGGCTGGAGGAAGTAGGTCATTGGGGGCATGCCCAGGAAGGTTTATCATTTTCCCTGTCACACCTCTCTCTCTCTCTCCCTCCCTCCCTTCCTCCCCCACCTCTGCTGAGCAGCTTTCCTCTTCCATACCCTTCTGCCATGATATTTTTGCCTTAAAGCCAGCCAACCATGGACCGAATCCTCTGAAACCATGAACCAAAATAAAACTTTCCTCCTCTAAGTTGTTCTTGTCAGATATTTTGGTTGCAGTGGCGCAAACCTAACACAGAGTAGATACTTTTAAATTGAATGAGTAATTCCTATCTGGATGTTTATTTACTAGTCTAGAAGGGGGGTTAGGACCAAGATAATCTCTTCAGGTTCATTTTGTTTGGTTACAATTTTCTGAAATCAGAATTAGCAAAATAAAATCATGAAGGATGGGCAAATACAGGAATGGTGTCCCCCAGTCACGGGCCCAGGTCCCCATGGTTTATCGATTTTCCAAGTATCTGAATGCTTTGCATTCCCAAGTAATAGCAGCCACACAATAAGTAACAGGGTTGAAGCAGCGAATCATGGAGGAGCCTGGCTTTGTCCTCTCGCTCCTTGGGTGTGGATTGTCTTGAAGATGCTGGTTGAACGCGAGTAAGTCTCTTAAATCTGGGGGAAGCTTTCTCTTGTCTCTATAATTTAGCAATCTTAGCCTTTCCTTGGGTCTATATCCATCAAGCTGTCATCACTGTTCTTAAGGTAATATCCTATGTATTCTGTAGTACTATTTTGCATATTTAAAAACTTAGCATGTCTTTTTAACCATCTAATGTTTTCTTAAAGACTCTTATTGATCCACCATTAGTTCTCTAATAACTTTTGGGCTTTTAGTTCCTAATCCTATTTCCTCCAGATATTTGTTATATTTAGTGCACAGTTTTAGAGGATGTGCACTCTTTCAGGATATGTTTGTACTTTCCAATATTATAGTATATCCATGAACTTACAACCCTATACACATAGAGTTTGCCATCAATACTGTAAAACTTCCTGAGAAGTTTCAAGGACACAGGAATGAATTATAAGCTGTTCTAAATCTTCAAAAAGACGAATCTGGACATAAAAACAGTATTGGAACTTATATCCCTATAATCCCAGTACTTGGGAGGCTGAGACAGGAGGATCGCAGGCTTGAATCCAGGCTCAGCAACTTAGTGAAACCCTGTTTCAAAATTTAAAAAAAAAAAGGGCATGAAGGTGTAGCTCGAAGTTGGAATGCCTCTGGATTCAACCTCTAGTATCAAAAAACAAAACAAACAAACAAAAAAACCTCACACTGTTGGAGCAGATAAAAACCTGATTATCAGAATGCAAATAGATCACTACTTTGATATGGGCAGAATTTTTCTTTGATATCCCTATCAATTGTATAAACATAATTTGGTTGATAAATACATTGAAGATATAATAAAGTAACTATTTAGGGTGCATAATTCTGTAGCCTAAATTGAAAAGAGTGTGTTCATTTGCTTCAAATTAGTCATGCCTTTGTATAAGCAGGAAAAAAAAAATTTAAGGTACATATACACATATACGTCTTTTTTTTTTTGGTGGTACTGGGGATTGAAGCCAGGGGCATTCTATTTCTGAGCTACACCCTCAGCCATATTTTTTTTTAATTTTGAAACAGGGTCTCAGTAATTTGCTGAGGGCCTTGCTAAGTTGCTGAGGCTGTCCTCAAACTTGCAATCCTCCTGTCTCAGCCTCTTAAGTACTAGGATTACAGGTGTGTACCACCATGCCCAGCTAAGATATGCAAATTAAAGCATTAAATGATGGCATTGTATTTAATGAGATAACTGAACTTACAGTTCTTCATCAATTTACCTTTTAACAACAACAACAACAACAAAACATTAACTAAATTTCCAAGAAAGAATAGTAGAAATTTAAGAAAACACGTATTTAGTAACAAATTTAGACAATTTAAGACACACTGAGTTCTTAGAAAAGGAAATAAAGGTTAAAGTTAAAATAAACTTGTAGACTTTATGATAATAATGAAGAATGCTGTGATAAAGTGCAATTAACGAATTATTTCACAATTAACTTCCTTAGGCCTGTTTCCTCATCTGTAAAGTGAAGACAATGATAATAACTACCGGAAGTGTTGTTGGGAGGATTAAATGAGATAATATTGCACATGTAAAGACTTAACACAGTGACTGGTCCACAGTAAGTCTTTATTAAATGTTGGCAATTATCCTAATTGGCACCTACAAATCCCATTGTTTAGGATAGAGGTGTGTTAACTGGCCCCAACATTCTAATGTTTATCATATACTATATATGTTTTTGCTCTTACAAGGTGTCACCCCTTTGTATTTTCTCTTTGAAAATGATGACTATTTTATAAGCCTAAACCAACAACAATGCACGGAACATCCTTTCCAGGTAAGGAGCTGAGCTATACTGAGGGAAATACAGCAAGTGCTGTGTGCATGTATGTTTGTATCACCTTGAATCTCACTACACTGATCTCATATTGCACCAATAAAAGTATTAAAAAAGTGGATACAAATAAATATAAGGCAAAATCCCTACAATCAAAAATTTGTTACTAACCTGACAAAGAAGATTTAGGAAAGTAACCATTTAGTTTTTCTGCAATGTGATAATTTTACAGTATGTAAACTCACAGAACAGTTTTTATCCTTCCCCAAAGTAAAAATCAACCTTTTTAAAGAAAGGGCTCTTTACTGAGCTTAGTTTAACTGGGTATTACTGCCCATAAATGTTTTGCCTACTGCAGAGGACCCTAAATCTTAGTGATTTAGCAAGTCTTGGATGAAAAGATAGAAGAAAGGTTAGAAGCTGTGGTCTGTCATTACAACATATTAAATGACAAAAGGCATGACATAAAAAGACTTCAATTTGGAATCATGCAAACGTGATTCCATAGGTATTCTGATATCTCTTACCTGTGTTATTGCAAAATTCCGTGAGTTAGTCTTACTAATTTTAAATAATCTCTTTTCATGCCACTGTACCTTACCCAGCCGCTTTGAATCAAGTTTTCTCCTTTGCAAGACCATGAAGCAACTTTCTGGTTAGAGTCATGTCCTATTTAAGATCTTTAGGTCCAGAATCATGGTATCTTATTAAATGGTAAATATATTTTCTACCTGCACCTAAACAAATCTAAGCCCCGTGACATTTCCTACTTAAAAAAAAAAAAAAAAACACTGTTAAAAAGGAAAAAAATAAGCCGGGTGTGGTGGCGCACGCTTGTAATCCCAGTACTTGGGAGGCTGAGACTGGAGGATCTGGGTTCGCGGCCAGCCTCAGCTACTTAGTGAGGCCCTCCGCAATTTCATGAGACCCAGTTTCAAAATAAAGTATAAAAAATAGGGCCGGGGGTGTAGCTTGGAGGTAGAACGCCCCTGGGTTCAATCCCCGGTAC
>PVJS01036797.1:0-20264 GCA_004027185.1 Glis glis | reverse complement strand
GGAAGGAAGGAGGGAGGGAGGGAGGGAGGGAGGGAGGGAGGGAGGAAGGAAGGAAGGAAAGAAGGAAGGAAGGAAGGAAGGAAGGAAGGTAGGAAGGAAGGAAGGAAGGAAGGAAGGAAGGAAGGAAGGAAGGAAAAGATAAAAACTATTAGAGCCCAGGGACCTGAAGGGTAGGATGCGTGGCTGGAAGGGGTCATACAGGAATGCGTGCTATGACATGATGCTGTTCCTGCTGCAGGTGTGACTTGGCAGTGGGCACTGAGGTGAGGAGAAGTCACGGAACAGGAAGCATTCAAGAGATTAAGTGGCTAGTTGATGGGTCACCTGAAGGCATATGGGAAGGACTCAGGATAATGACAGCAGTTGGGATGGAGAGAGCCTGAGCCAAGCACAGGAAGCAGGGGACAGCAGGTGACTGCTGTGGGGAGGAGGAGAGGGGGTATAAGCAGGTGGGTGATTTCTCAGAGGAACAGGAGCTTTACAAAAGGGAGGGGAAATAGATGATGTTACTGATGATAGGGAGGAAGGAGGATGTTTAGGTGGTGTGTGTGTGTGTGTGTGTGTGTGTGTGTGTGTGTGTGTGTGTGTTACTGGGGATTGAACCCAGGGGCATTCTACCTCCAAGCTACTCCCACAGCCCTATTTTATTTTTATTTTGAAACAGGGTATCACTAGGTTGATAAGAGTCTCACTACTTGCTGAGGCTGTCCTTGAACCTGCGATCCTCCTGTCTCAGCCTTCCAAGTACTGGGATTACAGGTGTGCACCACCACACCCGACTCTAAGTAGGTTCTCTATTTGAGAGTACTACAACAGAGATAGATAGTATCCCTAAGGGAACACCTAGAACTTTATTATGGCAAGAAATTTAAAAGATCATCCAGAGACAATGATAAAAATAGAGGAGAGTCTGCTAATTATAGTCAGAATTGTGAAGAGCACTTGGTCAAAGTCAGAACATAGTAGATGTCCAGTAAGTGTTTGTTGGTTAACAAATTAACCGACTAGTGATGAATGCAGTTGATAAGCCTGGTTTGTCTTGAGCCTATACCCCAACCCAACTTGCATGTCCCCACCAAACAGGCTATTTGATGTGAAGTGCTTCAGCTTTGCTTGCTTCATTATTATTTGGGTGTGGGGGAGTACTGGGGATTGAACCCCAGGTGTTCTACCTTCAAGTCTCACCTCCATCCCTATTTTTTTATTTTGAAACAGGGTCTAAATTACTAAGAGTCTCGCTAATTTGCTGAGGCTGGTGTTGAACCTGCAATCCTTCTGTCTCAGCCTCCCAAGTACTGAGATTATAGGCATGCGCCACCGCACCCAACTTGCTTGCTTTATTTTAAAACTCCATTTAAGCATCATAAAGATCCCCAACTCTTGATTCTAAAAAACACTGCCGCTGGGAATGGTGGCGCATGCCTGTTATCCCAGTACTTGGGAGGCTGAGACAGAAGGATAACAGGTTTGAGGCCAGCCTCAGCAACTTAGTGAGACCCTGTTTCAAAATAAAAAAAAAAAATAGGGCTAGAGGTGTAGTCCAGAGGTAGAATGCCCCTGGGTTCCATTCCCAGGATCACAAAAATAAAAAATAAACACAAAATTCCTTTCTTGGAGTTCTTTGTTCTAATATATAGTAGAGGAAATGTTTGTAGGCAAAAAGGATAAAAATTTCCCTAGCATTATCTTATTATTACTCTAATTACAGATACAGAGTTTGCCTTAGTCTGTTTTCTGCTGCTATAACGGAATACCACAGACTAGGTAACTTATAAAGATAAAAGGTATTTCTACAGCTCTGGAGTCTAGGAAGTTCAAGATCAAGGTGTCAGCACCTGGTGAGCGCCTTCTTGCTGCACCATAGCATGGTGAAGGGCATCATGCGGTGAGAGAGGAGCAGTATGCAGACTCAGGTCTCTCTTCCTTCCTTATAAACCACCAGTCCTCTCCAGGCATGGTGGCGCACGCTTGTAATCCCAGTACTTGGGAGGCTGAGACCGGAGGATCCGGGTTCGCGGCCAGCCTCAGCTACTTAGTGAGGCCCTCCGCAATTTAGTGAGATCCTGTTTCAAAATAAAGAATAAAATATAGGGCTGGAGGTGTAGCTCAGAGGTAGAATGCCCCTGGGTTCAATACCCAGTACCGCAAAAAAAAAAAAAAATCCACCAGTCCTATCATGAGGGCCCACTCTTTTGACCTCTTCTAACCCTGATTACCTCCCAAAAGCCCCACCTCCAAATACCATCAAATTATGAAACTAGGGCCGGGCGTGATGGCACACGCTTGTAATCCTAGTACTTGGGAGGCTGAGACAGGAGGATCTGGGTTTGTGGCCAGCTTCAGCTACTTAGTGAGACCCTGTTTCAAAATAAAGAACAAAAAATAGGGCTGGGGTGTAGCTTGGAGGCAGAATGCCCCTGGGTTCCATCCCCAGTACCACACACACACACACACAAAATATATATATATATATATATATATATATATATATATATATGAATCTAGGGACTAAGTGTCCACCATGTGCGCATTTGCAGGGTGCATTTTAAACTGTAGCAGAATGCAAGCTGATGTTCACGTTTCTGCCAAGCCAAAAGGGCCAAGTGCCTTTAAACAGCTCCTCATCATATAAGTCTCCATACTTATATATTTCTTGTTTTTACTTTCCTCTACTGGCACCCTGAAATGTTCTTTTTATACATATTTTAAAAGTTGTATTCTCTCACATCACAGTATTTGGCATAAAAAGTCCATTATAATAGCTATAAATATTTATGTTGCCTCAATGTGGTATATTTTCCAGAGGAGAAAATTCACCATTAACCACTGAGGTTAATGAATCTTGGCTTTATCCTGGGGTAGCATCTTATTAAATGAATCATTACTTAAAAAAAAATAAAGACCTAGTGTACATTATACCTTAAACAGAACCTTTGAAATTCCAAATGAAAATTAAAAACCACATACTGCCTTGACCCTCTATTTCTTTCTTTCTTTTTTTTTTTTTTGTGGTACCGGGGATTGAACGCAGGGGCGTTCTACCTCCGCCCTATTTTTTTTTATACTTTATTTTGAAACCGGGTCTCACTAAGTTGTGGAGGGCCTCACTAAGTTGAGAGAGAGAGAGAGAGAGAAAGAGAGAGAGAGAGCTGAGGCTGGCCACGAACCCGGATCCTCCGGTCTCCGCCTCCCAAAGTACTGGGATTACAAGCATGCACCACCACGCCCGGCCGACCCTCTATTTCTTAAACAAAAGTGTTCATTATTTCTAATGGAAGCATTTATAGCTTTTTAACAGCTTTCTTGACATATATATGACATACAATAAACTCTACATATTGAAATTATCCAGATAGTTACCCAAGGACCTATCAACATAATCAAAGTAATAAATTTATCTATCACCTCCAAAAGTTTCTTCCTAATTTGTTCTCTCCACCATTCCTCCACTGCCAGAAAACCACAGATCTGCTTTTTTATTACTATAGATTAATTTCCTGGTCCCGTTCCCCCCCCCCCCGCTTCCCACTGCCATGAGCAGAGCAGCTCTCCTCCACCACGCCCTTCCTCGCTCTCTCTCTCTCTCTCTGCTTCCCACTGCCATGAGCCCAGCAGCTCTCCTCCACCACGCCCTTCCTCACTCTCTCTCATTCTCTGCTTCCCACTGCCATGAGCTGAGCAGCTCTCCTCCACCATGCCCTTCCTCACTCTCTCTCTCTCTCTCTGCTTCCCACTGCCATGAGCTGAGCAGCTCTCCTCCACCACACCCTTCCGCCATGATGTTCTGCTTCACCTCAGGCCCAGAGCAATGGAGCCAGTCGACCATGGACTAAACCTCAGAAACCATGAGCCAAAATCAATCTTTCCTCCTTTAAGTTGTTTGTGTTTGTTTATTGTGGTACTGGGGATGAACCCAGGGGCTTTCTACCTCTGTGCTACACCCCCAGTCTTATTTTATTTTTTATTTGGAAACAGGGTCTTGGTAAGTTGCTGAGAGCCTCACTAAGTTGCTGAGGCTGGCTTTGAACCTGTGATCCTCCTGTCTCAGCCTTCAAAGTACTGGGATTACAAACATGTGCCACTATGCCCAGCTTTTAAGTTGTTTAAGTTAGGTGTTTTGGTCACAGTGACGAAAACACTTTGGTCACAGTGACGAAAAAGTTGACTAATATACTTCTATGAGGCCTTCATAGCTGTTATGCCCTTAGTCTGGAAAAATGTACCCCTCGATGCTTGCATGTATTTTTTCATTTCATTGCTCCAATCTCTGTTCAAATATAACCTCAGAGAAATTCCCTCTGATCACAGTGTCTAAAATTGCACCCCACCTCACCGCATTCCCCCTCACCTCTATCTTATTTCCTGGCTTGTTGTTTTCATAGCATTTATCACAATCTGAAATTATATGACTTATTTGATTCTTGACTCATTTGTTCTTTCTCTCCCAGTAGAATATAAGTTCAATGAGAAGAAGACGGTCTTGCTCACAGCTAGAGCTTAGTAAATATATGATGAATATATATTTGTTAGCATTTGTTAAATGTCACCTTGCTCTTCAAAATAGCACATTGTTTTTTACTTAAATGAATTTGTTTCTATGTTGTTTTTTTTATGCTGGGAGACTTGAGAGGCAGTTCTCATACCCTGTGTAGTTTTTCTAGGCATTTTCTTTCTCTGAAGTCACTATTTAATTTAATCAAAACTCTCCTTGTTCTTTACTGTGTTTGGAGTTGAAAGTAGGATTATCTCAACCAGTTCAGGCTATATCCATTATAGTTTTTGCACGTTTCAATAAAAACCTTACTAACTTTTTTCTATATTGCTATTTCAGATTTTTAGAGTTCCTATAAAACTTCTTTTTCACAGAAAATCCTTAAAGCAGCATTGCTATTCATTTCTGAATATTTACACTAACTACATTTTAGTGCAGTATACATTTTCTAACATGATTGTTCATTAAAATAAGTTTCAAAACTAAATGAAAAGGAGATGTACTTAAGGGCAGCACTATGTAAAATTGCTTTGGTTTGAAAGAGTTTTTTTTTTTCTAAATGACTACCTTGTTGCAAATGGTTGTTTGAAAAATGGTAATTTCAATGAAAAGGCTTTGTTTGTATACTGTAAAAAGAGCCCTATTTTGGTCAACAAATTTTGGTGGCTAGTGTGCAATCTGATGTTCTCTTGGAGAATGTGTATATATTTATATTTGTTGTTTTATCCTGCTAGTATATTAAATTGTAGATGAGAATACACACACACACACACACACACACACACACACACACACACACACTTTCTGCCTATAATTCTACACTGTATAGAAATGAAAAGTTAAAGACAGAGACTAATTAGTACAGCCTTAAAAAAAATGCCATAGAAAGTGGGGCATGGTGGTGCATGCCTACAATCCCAGTACTTGGGAAGCTGAGACAGGAGGATCATAGGTTCGAAGTGAGCCTCAGCAATGTAGCAAGACTCTCAGCAACCTAGCAAGACCCTGTTTCAAAACAAAAAATAAAAAGAGCTTGGAGTGTAGCTTGGAGACAGAATGCCTCTGGGTTCAATACCAGTACCACCAGAAACAACAAACAAACAGAAACACCTTCCCATAGAATAATGTGTGTCCAGATACCCAAGAATATCCACAGAACCGAAAGGTGCGTGCACTGGACATCACATGGCTTTGTCCTCAGATGAGTAATTTCCTTTTTAGACTTAATGGAGAAGAATGTGCAACATGAACTAGAAACCCTCAGGACTGATCGATCATTCACAGCCTTGAACCAGAGTATCGAAGGTCTGAGATAAATAAGGAAGTTGTTACTATAACACAGGGAAGGAAAGGTCTACATTATTCATGCTAAGCATGTGAAGCATTAAGATCAGGATATTAGACTCTCGAGTCCTTAGCTCTTCACAGTGACTGCTGGGGATAGACATCACTCATGTAAATAATTCATTGGACTGATTTTCTGCCTCATAGGAGAAATAATGTTTCCAAAATAAATCATGTTAACAACTTATCTGAGGTGTTTGACCTCATTCCCAGTTGTAACTAGGTGAGTTTTTTTTATGTTTAGGTTTCGTTGTTGTTGTTTTGGACTAAGCAACTTGATCACATTCAATACTAAGAAAAAATGCTCAAAATTCTGGCTCAGACATCCTATTTGTGTAGTTTACCATATCTAGGCTAGAAGGTGGCCACATGCTATATTTAACATCTATTTGGTTGACAATATATTTTGAAAGACTTGAGCATTGATAGATATTTTTTTCTTTCTGCAGTGATCCAAATCCACACATTTCTCCCTTGGATTTCAGTTACCTGAATTAACTGCTTATGGGGTTCAAATGCCCAGTATGTTCAAACTTCTTCATGTTATTTCTGTCCCTGAAATATACGGATATAGAGAGTAGGAGTCTCTGGCTTTCACCCTGTTTCAAATGGAAAGACTTTCACTAAACCAATAAGACTCCAGTCCAGCACAGAGCAGATTATCAATTGATTAAGCACCTAACACATATCTTTGCAATCCCGGTGCTGACTGAAGCCCAGAAGAAAACAGATCCATTTAGGTTCTCAAGTGTAAGTAGAGGTTTGAATCTGTGCCTTTTTCAAGCAGTTTTCTCTTCTGAACCATGTAACATTCTCAACTTTTCTAGGAATGGTACATACAGATAAGATTCTAGAAGTGTAAAAGAGAAGCTTTATGTTATTTACAGTGGAGGCCTTAAGTCTTTAAGAACTAATTCTCCCTCTGGATCTCAGATAAGAAAGGCTGGTGAATTTGAATATGAGATAGACAGATAAATATTAAAGACTATACAGGTAGTAAATTTAAATTGTCAAAAGAAGTTGTGAGAGATGTACCCACAGGGAGATCTTTGTTCAACTTTGTGGTGAGGTTCATGCAAGTGTCCTGGTTAAAACCTTTATTTTAAAGTTATTATTATTTATCATCATTATTTTCAGATTATAAAGATAATACTTTTTATATAAAATTGAAAAAAACTAAAAAATGTGAAAAAATATCACCCTTAATCCCATACAGAGAAAAAACCCCTCAAGTTTATTTTCGACAAATCCACACATGTTTAATTTGGTTGTACTCAATTCTGTCAGGCTCTTGATTTATTATTTATGCTTTTGTCTTTATTTTGAAATAACTTTTCCCTTCTACTACCTCCCAGATCCTATGAAAAGTATTCAAGTGTTTCCCAAATTTTTTTTATTTTATTTTTTCCTGCTTTTAAATATTTAATTCAAACAATTCCATTTTTTGCAATGAGTAGCAAATTATTCCAATTTATTTATTGGTAATTTTTCCTTCCTAATTTGAAATGTTTCTTTTATGCTATAATATTTACACACACACACACACACACACACACACACACACACACACACCCTGTTTCAGATATACACTCCTTGTTTTTTGTTTTGTTTTGTTTGTTGTTTTTTGTGGTACTGGGGATGGAGCCCAGGCATTCTACCTCTGAGCTACACCCCCAGCCCTATTTTATATTTCATTTTGAAACAGGGTCTCACTAAGTTGCTGACAGTCTCACTAAGTTGCTGAGGCTGTCTTTGAACCTGTGATCCTTCTGTCTCAGCCTCCCAAGTACTAGGATTACAGGCATGCACCACCATGCCTAGCAAGATACTCTTTTTTTAAACACATTAAAATTTTTTTTAAATTCTCTACTATTACACTGTTTCTTTTGATAACTGATTATACTTATTGATAATGTTCCTAGCTATTTACTCTTCTGGTTAACTTCAGAATCAGCCAAACAATTTAAAAATTCTAGGGGAAATTTGATTGTGATTGTATTGAATTTACATGTTAATGTGGAGAACGCTGGCATATTCACCATTTTAAGTTTTCTGATACAGAAAATTGGTTTATTTGGTAAAATAGTATTCTAGTGTTCCTTATATTGTTCAAAAAGTTTTATAGTTATTCTCACATAGGTCTTGCACATTTATTGTTAGGCTTATCCTCAGAGTATTTTAAAAACTTAAAAAATTTTACTGATAGATGAAAACATAAAAGTTCTGCATATTAATGGGACACCAGGTAATGTTTCAATCCATGTGTACATCACATGGTAGTTCTGTTCATAATGTTTTGAGAAACCTCATAGCAGCTGTGCCAATTTACATTCCTTAATCGTGTGCAACTGTTCCCTTTTCTCCATATCCTTGCTAGCACTTTTTTTTTTTTTTTTGCGGTACCGGGGATTGAACGCAGGGGCGTTCTACCTCCGCGCTACACCCCCGGCCCTATTTTTTATACTTTATTTTGAAACCGGGTCTCACGAAGTTGCGGAGGGCCTCACTAAATAGAGAGAGAGAGAGAGAGAGAGAGAGCTGAGGCTGGCCATGAACCTGGATCCTCCGGTCTCTGCCTCCCAAAGTACTGGGATTACAAGCGTGCGCCACCACGCCCAGCTTGCACTTGTTATTTTTTATGTATTTATTTTAAAATTTTTGAAACAGAGTCTAAGTTGCTAAGGGTCTCAGTGAGTTGCTGAGCCTGTCCTTGAACCTGTGATCCTCCTGTCTCAGCCTCCCAAATACTGGAATTAGAGGTCTGCGCCCCATCCCCACTTGTTATTTTTTATCTTTTTCTTAATTGACATTCTTACTGGGTGAAGTGATTTCTTGATGTGGTTTTGATTTGCATTCCCCTGATGATTAGTGATGTTGAACATTTTTTCGTGTACCTGTTGGGCATTTGTATACTTTATTTGAGAAATGTCTAATAGATCTGTTGCCCATTTTAAAATCAGGTTATTTGGTTTTTTACTATTGAGTTTTTGGAGTTCCTTCTATGTTCTGGATATCAACCCCTTGCCAGATGTGTTGTTTATAAATATTTCCTCTTATTTTGTAGGTTCTTTTTCCCCTTTTGCTATGCAGAGCTTTTTAGTTTGATGTAATCTCATTGGTCTACATTTGGTTTTGTTTCCTATACTTTGGGATCTTGTCCAAAAATTCCTGCCCATTTCAATGTCCCAAAGCATTTCACCTCTGATTTCTTCTAGTAGTTGTATAGTTTCCAATCTTACATATGAGTCTTTAATCCATTTTGAGTTGATTTTTGTAACTGGTGAGAGGTAGGGGTCTTGTTTCATTCTTTTGCATGTGGATATCCAATTTCCTTGGCACCATTTATTGAAAATAATGTAAAAATCTTCTGCCACTCTCTCCTGGCCTGTAAGGACTCTGCTGAGAAGTCTGCTCTCAGGTGAACCGGCACCTGTACATACTGTTTTCTTTTCTCTTGTGCCCTTGAGAATCTTGTCTTTATCTTTCACCTTTGAAAGCTTGATTATGACTTGGAGTAGATGTTGAGTTAAATTTTACTGTGACCTTTGACCTTCTTGAACCTGGATATTTGTGTCCTTCTTTAAGTTTGCTGTTATTATACCTTTGAATACGCTTTTAAACCCTTTGACATTCTCAAGTTCTTTTTGAAAACCAATAACCTGAAAATTTGCTCTTTTAATACTGTTCCAAAGTTCCAATAAACTTTCTTGATTTCTCTTCCCTCTTTTTTCTCCTCCAACTGTTTATTTTCAAATAGCCTGTCTTTGAGCTCACTAATTGTTTATTCTGCTTGATCTATTCTGCAATTGGTGGGTCCTATCACAATTTCAATTCTGCCAAGTGTAATTTTCAGCTCAAGAATTTATGTTTGATTTTAATTGCTTCCATCTCTTTGTTATAGAGTATTGAAACATTTCTCTGTTTTCTTTAAGCTTGTTGAATTTCCTTAAAACAGCTGTTTTAAATTTTCTGAGAATTCTTCCATGCTGATTACTCTCTGGTCAGTTTCTGGCACCTTATTAGGTGAGGTCATGGTTTCCAGAAGGTTCTTGATGCTTGTTGGTGTACAGCATCATCTGGGCATTGAAGGATTAGGTTCTTATTCCAGTCTTCCTCATCTGGCTTTGTGTCTGTCTTTCCAAAAATTCTAAGCAGGCTACTTATTTTCTCTGAACCTAAGGTCACTTCCACATTTCAACACCGGATGGCGCCTAGGTTCAGATTTCCTGGGCATCAGCTATTGGTGTGTCGTCACTGTTTCAGTACTACAGGGCAATCCAAGCCCAGGTTTGTCACAACTGTTGTATTGTTCGGAAAGAACCAGGAAAAGTACCTGGAAAAAGTAATCTGCCCCTACGAGCGTCTTCTTGGGAACAGAGCAGGTCCAGATGACTCAGCTGCAGTTACTGGCCTGTGGTCAGACACTATAGGATTCGGCCCAGCTCTGAGAATAGTCACTACGGATGGACTAACCCCAGGTTTATATGTCACACGTGTGGCCATCAATGCCGCCAAGCTGTCACACTCTGAGCCCACAGTCCATGAAGACCAGCACAAGACTGGGGTAGAACCAATGCCCATAGTGCTATGGTCTGCCTAATGTTGAAGTACACTTGTAGCCTAAGATTGCTGTGAACAGCCACAGGTGATGCTAGCTGGGATTCAGATTCCATAGACCAGGGCCACACACCTTCCCTGGGGCTGGAAGTGTTCCAGAGGGTCCAGCTGGAGGCCGGCTTCAGGACGAGGGCTGTTGGGATCTGCCCAGTGTTAGGTTTCACCAGCCCAGCACTGTTTCAGGGCAAAGTCTTGTGCTTATTACCCTGTCCCACCCCCATCAAATGGGGTCTTGCACCAGGCTGTGCTGTCCAAGATCGGGGTGACATTGGTGAAGGCAGACCCTTGGCCATCTAGCCTAAGCTTGGTCACACCTGGGTCTCAGGGGCACAGCCACAGTGTCCTACACAGTCTTGAGAGAAGAGAGGCTGTGCCCCATGTCCACTCCAGGGCTACAAGTGATACAGCTGAAACTCAGATCTGTCCCACCAGTGCACCATTCTCCAGTTGATGCCCGGCCAGTCTATTGGCTGTGTCTGTGAGCTCTGGCGTACATCCCCAGCCTTCAGTTTCCATCGGATGCTGAGTCTCACTATAGTAGGCTGGAAGTGGCTCCAAGACAGAGCCTTGTGCTAGCTTCCGGACGCTGTCCCCCAGCTGGTAGAGTCTCGCTCCCACTCTGCTGCCTGAGGTTGGAGTAGAGGTCATGGTTGGAGTCAGACATCTGGCCGAACACAGTTTTAGTGGCTCATTCCATAGATATTGGCCTGGCAGTAGGGGACACGGTGCTCTGCCCTGCACTGGGTTTTGTAGTGGTACTGGGTCTCAGGTCCAAGGCCTGGGCTTTATTCTCCTGTCCCCAAGAGGAACATGTCTCTCCATGTTGGGCTGCTTGGAGTTGAGGGGAGGTGATGCAGGTAACTTCTTTTCCTGCCTCCTTCAATATGTCTTTTCATTTTGTTACAACTAAAGGCAAGCACTATGGCTTCTTACCTGGTTTCCTTAGCACTTGTGAAGGTGTTGGTGCATGAATAGACACAACTTGGTGTGTCTGTGGGGACCATCACTGGAAGATCTTAGACACCATCTTGTTCTACCAATCTCCTTGGGTATTTCTGACAATCCTTTTTATTGCTTTGGATAAACTCTTTTTTTTTTTTTGGCAGTACTGGAGATTGAACCCAGGGGCATTCTATCTCCGAGCTACACCCCCAGCCCTATTTTTTATTCTTTATTTTGAAACAGGGTCTCACTAAGTTGCGGAGGGCCTCACTAAGTAGCTGAGGCTGGTCACGAACCTGGATCCTCCGGTCTCAGCCTCCCAAGTACTGGAATTACAAGCGTGCGCCACCACGCCCAGCGTCTTGGTCTATTTCTGAGCTCTCCACTCTATTCTATCAATCCATCTGTTCTTTGACCAGTGCCATCCTATCTTGATGACTGAAGTTGTGTAGTAAGTCTTCAAGTCAGGTATTTTCAGTCCTCTAACTTTGTTCTTTTCCAATGTTGTGTTAGCTATTCTGGGTCTTTTACCTCTTCCTATAAACTTTAGAATCAGTTTGTGAATGTCTACAAAATAAGTTGCTGGGGTTTTTATTGGGATTGCATTGAATCATTGAATCCATAGATCAAGTTGGGAAGAACTGGCTTTTTTTTTTTTCGGTACTGGGGATTGAACCCAAGGATGTGCTACCTCTGAGCTACACCCCAGCCCTACTTTATTTTTTATTTTGAAACAGAGTTTCATTAAGTTGCTGAGAGCCTCACTAAGTTGCTGAGGCTGTCTGCAAACCTGTGATCCTCCTGTCTCAGCCTCCCAAATACTGAGATTACAAGCATGTGCTACCACGCTCAGCTAGAACTGACATCTTGACAATATTGGGTCTTTGTATCCATGAATACCATTTACTTACATCTCCTTTGATTTCTTTCATCAGAGTTTTGTAGTTCTCACATATAGACCTAGTATATATTATGTTAGAGTTATACCAAATATTTTTCTCTTTTTTGTTGCTAATGTAAATTTAGCAATAATACATCAACAACCTAAAGAAGAAAAATCACATCAACAGGCTAAAGAAGAAAAATCAATTGATCATATCAATAGATTCAGAAAAAGCATTTTACAAAAATTCAACACCCATTCATGATATCAAATTATATCATGGTAACATTTGTGACAAAGGGAAACTCTCAGCAAACTCTGACTAGAGAAGAATGTCCTCAACTTGAGAAAGAATATCTATTTAAAAAATATTGCTAATGTAATACTCAATGGCGAGGAGCTAAAAGCTTTTGTTTGTTTGTTTTGTGGTACTGGGGATTGAACCCAGGGGCATTCTACCTCTGAGCCACACCCCCAGACCAATTTTATTTTTATTTAAAAAAAGGATATCACTAAGTTTTGGAGGGTCTGACTAAGTCACGGAGGCTGACCTCAAATCTGTGATCCTCCTGTCTCAGCCTCCCAAGTACTGGGATTACAGGCATGCACCACCATGCCCGGCTAACTGAACACTTTTTTCACTTAGTGAAAAAATCAAGAACAGGGCAAGTATATCCCCTTTTGACATTCCTTTCCAAAAAATCATATTGGAAGTTCTACCTAATAAGTCAAGAAAAGGAAATAGAATATTTATAGATTGTTAAGAAAAAATAGCTGCCTTTGATAACAGATGATATGATTGTGTATGTAGAAAACCACCAAGATTCAAAAACAAACAAAACAAAAAGTGTCCTAGAATGATTATATCAGGGCTGTAAGATACAAGGTATGAGCAATTGGAATTTGAATTAAAAAGACAATGCTTTCATTCAATAATGATAAAAGTGGGTTCACTGATAAATTCTACCAAATATTTATGGAGAAAATTGTACCAATCTCTATGATCTCTTCCAGATTATAGAGGAAAAAGATGATAGCAGTATTATTGAATGACGTATACTATTGGTATCGATAAGATTTTGTTAATCGATGCTTCAGTTCAACTATGTTCTTACTGATTTTCTGCCTGCTGGATTTGTCTATCACTAATAGAGGGTGTTGACTTCTCCAACCATGACAGTGGATTCATCTATTTCTTTTTTTCTTTTTTTTTTTTTTTTGCGGTACTGGGATTGAACCCAGGGGAATTCTACCTCCAAGCTATACCCCAGCCCTATTTTTTTATTCTTTATTTTGAAACAAGATCTCACTAAGTTGCGGAGGGCCTCTAAGTAGCTGAGGCTGGCCGCGAACCTGGATCCTCCGGTCTCAGCCTCCCAAGTACTGGGATTACAAGCGTGTGCCACCATGCCTGGCTGGATTCATCTATTTCTATTTGTAGTTTTGGCCTCAGGTATTTTAATCCTGCTTGTTAGATGTGTGCATGTTAAAGATGGTGTTTTCTTGAATATTGACTCCATTATTATATAATGTCCCCTTTATCCCTAATAATTTTCCTTGCTTTGAAGTTTGCTTTATCTGAAATTAATATAGCTACTCCAGCTTTCATTATGGTATTTCTTTCTCCATCTCTTTATTTTTTCTTTTCTTTTCTTTTCTTTTTTTTTTTTTGCGGAACTGGGGATTGAACCCAGGGACATTTCACCTCCGAGCTACACCCATAGCCCTATTTTTTATACTTTATTTTGAAACCGGGTCTCACGAAGTTGTGGAGGGCTCACTAAGTAGCTGAGGCTGGCCGCGAACCCGGATCCTCCAGTCTCCGCTTCCCAAGTACTGGGATTACAAGTGTGCGCCACCACACCTGGCTCATATGTTGAAATTTAACCCCTATTTTGAGGCATTAAGAGAGGGGAAACTCAACCTGACTGTAGTATTTAGAGGTGGGATCTTGGCAATGGGATGTTTTTAATAGGACTGGATGAGGTCATCAGGGTGGAACCCTCATCATTGAATACCAATGGCTTTTTAAGAAGAGGTAGAGGCTGCGCATGGTGGTGCACACCTATAATCCCAGTCCTTGGGAGGCTGTGACAGAAAGATCACAGATTCGAGACCAGCCTCAGCAACTTGGTAAGACTCTCAGTAAACTAGTGAGACCCTATTTTCAAAAACTAAAATAAAAGTTAAACAAAATAGGCTAAGGGTGTAGCTGAGAGGTAGAATGCCCATGGGTTCAACCCCCAGTACCACAAAAAAAAAAAAAAAGAAGGGAAGGAGACCAGAAGATACATACACACACACACACACACACACACACACACACACACACACACTCAATCTCTCCCTCTTTCTCTCTCTCTCTCTCTCTCTCTCCTTGTCTATTGCCATTTGATGCCCTGTGCATTAGTCAGCATTTTCACTGCTATAATCTGAAGAACTTGACCACACACATAACTTAGAGGAAGGAAGATTTATTAGCTCACAATTTCGTTGTTCAATCCATGTGAGGCCGGGGACCGTGGATCTCAGGGCATGGCGGCAGGAAGTGGAGAGAGGGAGAGCCCAGGCTTTGCTCCTCACATCATGGAGGCTGGAAGCAAGAGAGAGATCAGGGGGAGGAGGAACCATATATCAGGGGGAGGAGGAACCATATATAATCCCAAGGCTGCAGCCCCAGGAACCCACCTTCTCCAGCCACACCCTACCAGCTCAGGCCACCGCCCAGACACATTCATTACAGTGGATTTCTCCACTGCTGAGGTTACAACTATCATGACTTAACTATATCAACCCTGAATATTAATAGATGAGTCCTTTGGGAGACATTCTGTATCTAGCTATAAGAGCCTGCATCACATCAGGACTCTGCCACCAAGAAGGACATCACCAGATGTGGTCCTCTGACCTTAGACCTCCAGGACCTTGAGCCAAAGCAAGCCGCTTTTCATGAAAACTGACCCTGTCTTTCATATTGTGCTATCAGCAACAGAAAACAGACTAATACAGAGAAGAACTGAATTGCCTGGGTCTGTCTCAAAATGGCTCCCTTTTCTCTCCCCCTATCAGGAGCACAAGGGTATTTTACTCTCACTTTAACTATGAGAACCTGGTAAGACTCTTAGGTTTCTAGAAGCCTTGCTACATTGCTGAGGCTGTTGTCAAACCTGCAATCCTCCTGTCTCAACCTCCCAAGTAACTGGGATTACAGGTATGCAGCGCCACGCCCAGCTTGATTTTCCTTTTGTTCAGGTTTTTTTTTTTTTTGTAGCTGTTATGAATTCAGCGTCTTAGCTTCTTACATGCTGGATTATAAACCCCGAGTCCCTCCCTCTTATTTTTCCATCATTTTATTTCAACTGTGTCTGATTCATATTTTAAAGAACTTGGGGTGGCCTACAAAACTGATTGCGGGCATGTTATTGAAATGGAAATTAGAAATTAAAGCTATGGGAGGAATGAAGCAAGAACTGTTCATATTGGCTGTTACAGGAGCATGCCCTAGCATTACACCAGACCAGGAAATTTTCTTGATAGTGAAGTCAAAAGAGAGAAATGAAGCCGGGCGTGGTGGCACACGCTTGTAATCCCAGTAGGTGGGAGGCGGAGACTGGAGGATCCGGGTTCGCGGCCAGCCTCAGCTACTTAGTGAGGCCCTCCGCGACTTCTTAAGACCTGGTTTCAAAATAAAGGATAAAAAATAGGGCCGGGGGTGTAGCTCAGAGGTAGAACGCCCCTGGGTTCAATCCCCGGTACCGCAAAAAAAAAAAAAAAAAAAAAAAAGAAAGAAAGAAATGATAGGTTACATAGTTCTCATTATCTTACTATGTAAACATACCAAATTTCAATTGAAGACAATACTCTCCTGCTTCTCAGTCCTTAAGGAGCTTTCCCATGTGGAATAAATAAGAGAAGTGTTGAGTGACAGTCATATACACACAGTGTTGTCATCAACAGTCAGTCTCTACTATGTGGCTCCTTTTCATAGTGATTTCCAGTAAAAAGTCAACATTAACATTTGACTTGGTTAAGACAATTGTGGGGGGTTATTGGAGATTGAATTCAGAGGCATTTTGCCTATTTACCTCCAAGCCCTTTTTTTATTTTTTGTTTTGAAACAGGATCTTGCTAGGTTGCTGAAATTCTTGCTAAATTGCTGAGGCTGGCCTCAAACCTGTGATCCTCCTGTCTCAGCCTCCCAAGTGCTGGGTTATGGGCATGCACTACCACACCTAGTTCAGTGAAGATAATTCTGAGAGGACCTATGTTCATATTCTCTAGGTAGATCATCGATATAACATGACACTGAGTGGAATTTTTTTTTTTTTTTTTTTTTGCGGTACCGGGGATTGAACGCAGGGGCGTTCTACCTCCGCGCTACACCCCCGGCCCTTTTTTTATGCTTTTTATTTTTGAAACCGGGTCTCACAAAGTTGCGGAGGGCCTCACTAGGTAGAGAGAGAGAGAGAGACAGAGAGAGAGGAGAGAGAGAGAGAGAGACAGAGAGATCGTGCGCGCATGCGTGCTGAGGTTGGATCCTCCGGTCTCCACCTCCCAAAGTACTGGGATTACAAGCGTGCGCCACCACACCCGGCACTGAGTGGAATTTTACAGCCTTAAGAAATGGCTGGCTTGGGAGTTTGTCTTTATTAACTATAGCTTTGCTTAGTCAGGCTATAGTAGCTATTGGGTGTTACATAGGACCCAATAAATGACACCCCTTTCTACCAATCACATTCATAATTGACTGAAAATAAAATGCACCAGACAGCAGATGGAGGACACCAATGTCACCTTCACTACTCACAAGGCTGATTTTGGAGCATGTGGCCTCTAAGTGTAGACCAGTGGGCACCCCGCTACTGAACCTCAGAAGCAGTGTCATGTCCACATGGTGCCAGGCAGCCTTGGACAGGGGAGGCCTCCCCACAAAGGGCTCAGGAGGCTTGGGGAAGGACAGCTGATCTTCTTCCATACACATACCCAGTTTCTCCTTCCAAACTCCCCAGTCAGATTAGCTCTTTACAGCAGGGAGACGCTAGAATGCTGTGTGACTAGTATTACTCACTAGGAAGGTACCTGGGAAGCAGAAAAGAAGTATTTGGCCGGGCGTGGTGGCGCACGCTTGTAATCCCAGTACTTTGGGAGGCGGAGACCGGAGGATCAGGGTTCGCGGCCAACCTCAGCTCGCTCTCTCTCTCTCTCTCTCTCTCTCTCTCCCTGTCTCTCCCTGTCTCTCTCTTTCTCTCCTTAGTGAGGCCCTCCGCAACTTCGTGAGACCCGGTTTCAAAATAAAGTATAAAAAATAGGGCCGGGGGCGTAGCGCGGAGGTAGAACGCCCCTGGGTTCAATCCCCAGTACCGCAAAAAAAAAAAAGAAAGAAAGAAAGAAAGAAAGAAAAGAAGTATTTGCAAATGTACTATCTGCACAGACAATCCCAGGCTGTACTTTCTGGCACCAGCTTTATAGCAATGGCTGCTGCTTAAAGACATAGTCATAATATCAGTAAAATGTGTGGCTGTCATATCTGCCTTTCTGTTATGAAAGTGGGAAGGCTAAAGCCATTGGCTATGTAGATGAGGGCTGCCCATGCGTACTCTGAACTGGGAACTACAGGCGCCTTCAGGCAAAACTGAAATCCTCCTCCAGGACCAGCCAAGTGCTTGAACAAGACAACACGTGTCCACGCCACAGCGTCTGAACAATATGACTCGAGCCTAGAAAACAAGGCTCCGTCCACTTTTAAGGCTGTAGCAAAAGGTCAGTAATTCCTGGGAAAAGCCAGATTCGAAGCCTACACTCTTGGTATGAACACTTGGTTTCATTCACTGAAAAACGTCCCCCGAAGGTAAGGAACACAGTGTCTTCCTGAATCTAACAAATGGGGAATAAAGAGTTCTGAAATAAAACTCATATTTGGAATAATTGTTTTGTGGGGGAAATACATTATATTTTAAAGGGAAAGATGAGAAATTGAGATAGAGGATATATAAGGCATGTTTTCTGATGTGCTGCCAAATTATTAACCAATCTGTGTCTTACTAAACAACTCAGTAATTTAATGGGTTAGGCTAATTAACCACAAACAATCAAGGCTTACTGGCATGGTTTTACCACAAACAAGGGTTGGAAATGCTGCACGGGGAGTGGTCCGTCTCAGAGCGTTCAGAGTGCTTCAGCAGGTTTGCCCACAGCAGGATTCCTGCCTCCTGCGGAGGCCTCCAGAGGGTTCCAGTGGGAGCTCCATGTGAACAGCTAATACGGTGAGGAGCTGTGAGCGCTTCCTTTTCTCCCAGCAAAGGGATTTCATTAAATTCAGTTCATACACATAATTCACACATCTTCCAATGGTTCTTTTTATACTTTTATTGGTGCATTATAGTCTCACATCATAACATAGTTCATAGTGATAGTGACACACATGCACATAGCGCTTAGCTTTCCCCCGCTCCTTCCCCATCATCCTTCCCCTTGCAAGATACTGAGATTGGCAGTGGTATTCTCACATATGTGCATAATGTCAGTGGAAGTGTTTCTTTCTATGCCCCCGTCAATATTGCTTTGGCTGTTAATTGCAGCCTGCCTAGAAGGGGAAGATTTATGCAGAGAAAACATAGTCCATATTTTTTTCTTTACTTAATAAAGATGCAGCTGACAAATATATCAAATAATTAGAGGGGGCTGTGCACATATACCATGGAAGAGGGAGGTTTGGATAATAATAATTTCATAAAGTTAGCATCAGTGTTATATTTACTTGTCCATAAAGAACTTAATTTTTATTTCTTTTTTTTTGCGGTATCGGGGATTGAACGCAGGGGCGTTCTACCTCCACGCTACACCCCCGGCCCTATATTTTTATGCTTTATTTTTGAAACTGGGTCTCACGAAGTTGCGGAGGGCCTCACTAGGTAGAGAGAGAGAGAAAGAGAGAGAGAGAGAGGAGAGAGGAGAGAGGAGAGATCATGCGCGCGTGCATGTGCGGTGAGGTTGGCTGCCAACCCGGATCCTCCGGTCTCCGCCTCCCAAAGTACTGGGATTACAAGCGTGCACCACCACGCCCAGCTCTTAATTCTTATTTCTTTCTTTTTTTTTTTGTGGTACCGGGGATTGAACCCAAGGGTGTTCTACCTCTGCGCTACACCCCCGGCCCTATTTTTTATCCTTTATTTTGAAACCGGGTCTTAAGAAGTTGCAGAGGGCCTCACTAAGTAGAGAGAGAGAGAGAGAGAGAGAGAGAGAGAGTGTACTGGGATTACAAGTGTGCGCCACCACGCCCGGCAATTCTTATTTCTTTAGAAAATGATTTCTTCAATAGGCAGTTGAAGTTCAGTAGACTACAAGAAGATATGGCTCCTATGAACTGGGAAGAGAAGCCATAAAGTTGATCAAGATGGAAATTTAATTGAACAAGAGGAAAGCATAACAAAACAAGACAACGGGAGTGAGAATAAGTCATCCACATTCTTACACAGATTTGCATCCAGTTATAGATTATTAGTCTACAATCTGTCCTGGTGCTACATCTCACTTTTTTTTTTTTTTTTTGTACTGGGGATTGAATCCAGGGGCATTCTACCTCCTCCAGCCCTTTTTATTTTTTATTTTGAAACAGGGTCTCACTAAGTTTCTGAGGACCTTAAATATGCAATCCTCCTGTCTCAGCCTCCCAAATTCAAGGATTACAGCATGCACCCCCACACCCAACTCATCTCACTCTTTATTATCTAATTTTGTAATATATTAATATCTGTTGGGTAAGACTTCATTATTCTTCCATATGCTTGTGTGATTTTAAAAATCTCTCAGCAAATAAAAAAGGAAACTTCCTTATTCTTATAAAGTGAACCTATAAAGAATCTGCAGCAAGCCGGGCACGGTGGCGCGCGCTTGTAATCCCAGTACTTTGGGAGGTGGAGACCAGAGGATCCAGGTTCGCGGCCAGCCTCAGCTCTCTCTCTCTCTCTCTCTCTCTCTCTCTCTCTC
>PVJS01036796.1:0-20264 GCA_004027185.1 Glis glis | reverse complement strand
TTTTTTTTTTGCAGTACCGGGGATTGAACCCAGGGACGTTCTACCTCCGAGCTACACTCCCAGCCTTATTTTTTATCCTTTATTTTGAAACCGGGTCTCACGAAATTGCGGAGGACCTCACTAAGTAGCTGAGGCTGGCCGCGAACCCGGATCCTCCGGTCTCCGCCTCCCAAGTACTGGGATTACAAGCATGCGCCACCATGCCCGGCCAGGCTGGCCTCAAACTTGCCAGCCTCCTGTCTCAGCCTCCCAAGTACTGCAAGTACTTGTATTATAGGAGTATGCCAGAATGCCCAGCTTATACTAGTTTTTTTTTTAACACTTTTTATTTTGAGGTGAACTGTAGATCTACAAGCAACTGTAGTTTTCTAAAAACCATATATATATATATATATATATATAAATATATATATATATATATATTTTTTTTTTTTTTTTGCGGTACTGGGATTGGGTACTGGGGCATTTTACCTCTGAGCTACATCCTCAGCCCTATTTTTTATTCTTTTATTTTGAAACAGGGTCTCGCTAAGTTGCGGAGGGCCTCACTAGGTAGCTGAGGCTGGCGGTGAACCCGGATCCTCCAGTCTCAGCCTCCCAAGTACTGGGATTACAAGCGTGTGCCACCACGCCCAGCTTAAAAACCATATTTGAATCTAATATTTGCAGGGTCCCTAAGGTTTTATCAAACTCTTGATTTGGCATGATGTAAAAAAGGATCATTGTTAGGCTGGGCATGGTGGCACACGCCTGTAATCCCAGTACTAAGGAGGCTGAGACAGGAGGATCACAGGTTCACAGCCAGTCTCAGCAACGTAGCAAGGCCCTGTTTCAAAATAAAAATAAAATAGGGCTGGGGTGTAGCTTGGATGTAGAATGACCCTGGGCTCAACTTTCAGTTCCAAAAAAAAATGTTTACAGACTGATAAGGACATAATGAAGTTAAGACTTTGTTGCATCCCTGACACTAAAAAAATAAGTTTAAGTAATTTAGACATTATAACCAGGAGGTCCAAGTTGTACACTGGTATTATACCTCCTTTTACAAAAATAAGCCGTCTACTATTTTTAGACTTAGACACTCAGGCTGACTTTGTTTTGAGCTCAGCGTTGTGCCACTGCAGAGGTCCTGCTGTACTCAGCCTTCGCTCTGAATTTGGCAACAACTTTAAGTCAAAAGCAATAAATCTGACTGACAAGAAGATGCCATTAGCAACTTAGTGAGACCCTGTCTCAAAATAAAAAATAAAACAGGGATGAGGGAGTAGCTCAGAGGTAGAACACCCCTGGGTTCAATCCCCAGTACCAAAAAAAAAAAAAAAAAAAAGATGCCAGACAGACATAGCCATCCCATCAAGCTGCTTGTTCTCCTGGGATTTACAAAGCGCCCACAACCCACACAAAGGCAATAGCTAGCGTTCTGTGAAGATGCCAGCATGTGTCTACCGCCTTCTAGCTCCTCACCTGGCCCCATGCCCCTCACCCCACAGGGAGAGCAAGACCCATCCTAACAAGTGTCAGGGTTCAAAAGTGGGCTCTGACACTGACCAAGACTCTTCACCTCCCAGAGCAGAGGCTTCCACTCCTAGCTAATCTAATTTTTTTTGAAAGTAGAAAGAAGATAAACCCCATGTTTCTCTCTCTGGCAAACTGTATCAAGGATACAGGCACCACACGAGGGCCATCATCTTGGACATTCTCACCCTACAGTCTCTATTCTCGTCCTCTTCTCCTCCCTAGAAAAATTGAGCTATTCCTGACACACAAACATCCTGCTTGATGAGGATGACCCTGAGACCCCACTCTCCAGCCCTGGCTTCTCCCTCCCTCCAAGGCCAGCCTCTCATCTCCACTGCCCGCTGCACATCACTGGGATGTGCACAAGTCTCAGCGTTATCATCTTCCTTACACGCACCCTGTTTCTCTCAGTTCAATCAACCTCCAGGTCTCCACAGGTAGAGCTGAGTAGCTGCCATGAAGAGACTGTATGGCCTGCAAACCTGTAATTATATGCTAACTGGCCCTCTACAGAAAAAGTTTGTTGGCCCCTGCCCTAGATGTGGTTCATATTAACAACTCCTTCAGCTCAAGCCTTTGCTGGCCCACTTCCTACAGAGCTTAAGTCAGCACGACTAGCCTCAACACCCAAGACACACCACTTCCTGCTCTCAGCTGCCCTAAACCCTGCTGCCCTGTCCCCTGCCCTTTCAGCCCGAGCCTCTGCTCACAGAAGTCCCCGCCTCGGGCCCCCCTTCGCTTACCAAGGCAGGCGGAAGCCCTTGTTGTCTCTGGACTGAGTCCCTCCCTCCCCCGGGTGCCACTCACTCTGCCACTTCCACAGCGCTCACTCATCTTAAGCCACTGGAGGCTTTTTTTGGTGTGTGGTGTTGGGGTTGAACCCAGGGTATTCTATCTCCGAGCTACTAAACCCCCAGCCATTTTAATTTCTTATTTGGAAACAGGGTCTTGCTAAGTTGCTGAGAGCCTCATTAAGTTGTTGAGGCTGGCTTTGAACCTGAGATCCTCCTGTCTCAGCCTCTCAAGTACTGGGACAGGCTTGCACCACCAAGCCTGGCTGACAGGACTCTCTTGCTGCTCACTATGAGGCCCAGCAGAGGGCCTGCTAGAGGAGACGATCGACATCTGCTGGGCTACAGAAGTCCGGGCTTCTCTCTACCTCCCTCCCAGGGTCAAGCTGCAGCACTCTGAACCCAAGCTCTTTGCTGTTACCTCCTCTGCTGGGGTAGAGGAACAGGGATGTACTGTCACAAGATGTCAAACCAGGCCTGCAGTCCATCCAGGAGACTCAGCGCTGAGCACTCATGGTGACATGGAGCTGGCGTTCTGCATACCAAGTCCTATCTAGTTTTTAAACCACTTTTTCTCCACAACATCAAGTCTCCTCTTCTCTTCTTTCAGCAGAAGATAGGGGCGCTTAATGAGGTGGGACAGGTGGCTGAGCGCTGGCAAACACAGGACTGCTCGCAACAAGCACGGGGTGGGGAAAGGGGTGAAAATGCAAGGTGGGGCCAGACTCACCAGGGGAAAAGATATCAGCTCATCTGAATTCATAGCACTCAGCTCCTTCTTGGAGATGGGGAAACTTGGAGGCAGGAAATATCGTAAGCAATTCCTAAGCGGGAAAGAAGGTGGGCACAGGAAATCAGAATGGCATGGGAAGGGGGGAGAGCTGCTGCCAGCCCAGATCGGAAGACAAAAGAAACACGTACCGGAGAATCTGGACCAGCAGGTCAATAGTCTCATGGCTGGTGCTTGGGGCGGTGGTGTCAGGCTCGATGCGGATGCAGTCGGAGGTGGAGGGCTCCGCTGTGGCTACAGCCTGCGGCACCACCACGGCCTCCTCCTCCTCCTCCTCCTCCCCGCCCTCCTGCTGTGTGTCGGGGCTTTGGTACTCTGGAGAAGGTGGCTTCATCAGCCGCACGTCTTCACTGCCTTTTTCCACCCTATACGGGACACAGGGCTTGTGTCATGTCTGTCCCAGGCTCCTAGAATAGACTGCTGGGAGGGGGCCCAGGGAAACATCCTCCCCTGCCCTGACCACACTCGGTCATTCTGGCCTCCCAGAAGGGACATTTACCAGCGATCTCTTGGCGTTGTATCTGTGGGCACGTAATCAAACTTCACCTTCCATCGCACCACGTTCTTGCCCACCTCCACAGCTGTGACGCGGCCCGTGTACCACTCCCTGTTCACACGTACCTCCACGTGCAGCCCTTTATCTGAGAATTCAGACAGAGGTGAGAATCAGACAACTAGATTAATGTCTCCCACTCGGCCAGAGCCGCCTTGAGAAAGACAGTCACCCAGGCTTGAGCACAGGAGCCCTAGATGCTGGCCCTCACTGCACCTAGTCTACTTTTCCCTCTGTCACAGGGTGCTAAAAGCAGGGGGATGAACCAGTGTTAAAGTAACCATGAAGCAGGGCTAGAGCTAGGGATGTAGCTCAGTAACAGAGACTTGCCTAGCACACATAAGGCCCTGAGTTCAATCCCAGTACCATACACACGTGCATGCGTGCGTGTGCACACTCAGGCAAAAACCACCAAGGGGAGCTGGGTGTGGTGGCCCATGCTTGTAATCTGAGTACTTAGGAGGCTGAGACAGGAGGATCACAGGTTCAAGTACAGCCTTAGCAAGTAGTGAGACTCTCATCAACCTAGCAAGACCCTGTTTAAAAAACAAGAACTAGGGGTGGTGGTGCACACTTGTAATCCCAATACTTGGGAGGCTGAGACAGGAGGATCGCAGGTTCGAGGCCAGCCTCAACAAGTAGTGAGACTCTCGTCAACCTAGCGAGACCCTGTTTCAAAATAAAAAATAGGGCTAGGGGATGTAGCTCAGAGGTAGAATGACTCTGATTTCAATCCCCAAGAGAAAAAGGAAAAGGGGTGGGGGTGTAGCTCGGAGGTAGTATGCCCCTGGGTTTGATCCCCAGTACCACAAAACAAAACAAAACACCGAGGGAAGCTATCTTCAGAATTTTGCTTGGGATTAAACTTCAATCTACTGTTGCACTGCGCCCAGGCCTAAAGAGGTTCCCCATTAAATTGCTGCTAGTGAAGGCTCCACTTCCATTCAGGGGGCCAGGCACCTCCCCAAACTCACCTTTCTGAGCCCTCTTAAGGTCAGCTGGGTCCTCCTCCCCACCACTGTCGGAGAGCTGCAAGGAGAAGAGACTGTCAGAGGTCAGACTGGGAGGACAGAATGACAGAAATCATTCTGCTCTGAAGAGCAGACTTCGTGTTACTGGCAACCCAGAGTCATAGCTATCATCTTCACGGCTTCTTATGCTGCAGTTTAAATCATTCTCTAAATTCACTGCCTCAAGTATCTACCCTTCTGCCACCTTCATAAACAAGACAGCGGGTAAGAGACAGAAGGGCAGACATAGGAGCAGTGCTTCCGGCTCCCGCTGGTGTGTTGATGTGACGTTAGGCCTGGGATGAAAGCCAGTGTCGCTCAAGATCCCACCTGGCACCGCATTTCTAGTCATCTGGGTGACTCAGAGTCCTTAAGAGATCATCTAGGCTTGTGGAGGGCTTGGCTCACCAACACAGAGCGGGAGCAGACTGCAGGGCAGGATGGGGCGGCAGGCCTGGGGAGGCTGAGAACCCCACCTCAACCACCTACCTCAATTGATTCCTTCTTTTCTTCTTTCACAGCAAATCTGCCCCGCTTGCATCTCTCCTTCCTCTTATCGGCCTCTTCCTCAGCTTCTTCCTCATCTGAGACACCAAGACTCCGCTTCCGACCAGAAGTAGCCTACGGCAAGAAGAAAATGGGAAGGTGAGGGGTTTGTTCACCTCTCGAGGCACAGGAAGACTTCATGTGGCCCAAAAGGGCTGCTCAGAGCAGGGCTCGTATTCCCTTCCACCCGGCCTGACGTTCTCAGTATATAAAGGATCCTCCAGGCCCTTGAGCCATGAGGACCTGTGCTCATTCTATTCTCTGCTTCGCCTGCCTGGCCAGCCAGCTGGGACCTTCCCGATACACATTGCCACCACAGCCTGCTAATGCCATCTGTCACCAAGGCCATGAACCTATACCCACACTGTGAGAATCCAGTGGAGGTGATTCAAATTTGTGGCAGACCAAAGGTAAAGGGGAGCACTCAGTTGCTCCGTAGACAGGGAACTGACGTGCTCTGTGCCCCTGACCGAGTCCCTTCAGCTACCTAGGCTCCTCCTCCATGAGGTCAACAAAAAGCTTTAGATCGGGGGATCTTCCTCAGCTCCTCCAGTACAGCTTGAACGTGTGCAATTCCATTCACTGTCAATGGGTAGGGGGTGCAGAGGGCAAAGTATCTTACCGGGGGCAGTTTAACAGGAGGCTCTGGCTTCTTGACCACTGGAGTCTTGGTGGCTTTGGGGACAGGGACCTCCCGAGGACTCTTGGAGTTGGACAGTAAAGATGGTGACAGTGGCTGCACCGGAGGGGCAGGCCGGGGTGCAGTCTTGACCACAGTGTTCACAGGCTTTCGGGGTGCCTCTGGTGGCTGGAGCAGCCTGGAGGTACTGGCCTCCACCCGGGTTGCCACAGCAGGAGGCTTTGGGGGGCTGCTGATGACAGGAGGCTTCCGGGCTTGGCTGGCTGGTCTGGCAGCTTGCATGGAAGGTGGTCTACTCGGAGCATTCTTAATCACAGCAGGTAAAGGCGGTGACCGAGGACGCTGAGGTCTCCGCACAGGTTCCTTAAAAGAAGCCCAGCAAGAGTGAGAACATTGATCCTAGCCTGAGACCCCGAGGAGGAGCCCTCCCAGGCCCCTGAGCTTCACCTCAGTGGAAGGTCTGGTGGTCACTTCCAAGGGCAATTTCTTCAGGTCAGCCTGGGAACGGATGGGTGTGGTTTTCTGCAAGGCAAGCGTGATGATGAATGCTAGCTGATCTCAGTATGTTCAAGTGAACTCTCTGAATCTGATGTGTCTGGGACAGTGAGCAAAAAAGAAGAAAGAAAGAAAAAGAAAACCTGGGCCACAGTCCTAGTCCTTCAATCCTCCCATTCTCACTGGGAAGATAAGACATAAACACCACACTACCAGCAAGTTACAGGATACTACTGTGATCGATCCAGCAACCGAGAGACTGGGAAAAGTGTGAATTGGCTAAATTTCTATAAAAGGAGCCAAAAAAGGTGGGAAAGCCCTAACAGATGAGTGAAGCTTGGATGAGGCCAGAGAAGACAGGTGGGATTCAGCAGACAGGGAGGCTCACATAAAACATTTCGAGTTAAAGAGAATGTACTGCACAGACACAGAAGGCAGAAAGGAAAACGCTAATAAAATCTGAAATCATAAAACATGTCTAGAAAAATATGGACAAATCAAGAAAGAAATATAAGTAGTCAGCAATTCTAAAAGAAACTTAAGTGGTCCAGTACTTGGGAGGCTGAGACAGGAGGATCGCAGGTTTGAGGCAGCCTCAGCAACTTAGTGAGACCTTGTTTCAAAACACAAAATAAAAAGGGCTGGGAGGCCAGGCGTGGTGGCACAGCTTGTAATCCCAGTACTTTGGGAGGCGGAGACTGGAGGATCCAGGTTCGCGGGCAGCCTCAGCTCTCTCGCTCCCTGTCTCTCTCTCTCCCTGTCTCTCTCTCTCCTTAGTGAGGCCCTCCACAACTTTGTGAGACCCAGTTTCAAAATAAAGTATAAAAAATAGGGCCGGGGACATAGCGCGGAGGTAGAACGCCCCTGCATTCAATCCCCGGTAACCGCAAAAAAAAAAAAAAAAGGGCTGGGGGTGTAGCTCAGAGGTCGAATACCCCTGGGTTCAATCCCCAGTACCAAAAAGAAAAAAAGAAACATAAGTGTCTGATCTTTAAAATACAAAAGAAATTAAAATAAAATGCATATCTTTGCCTATCAAATTTGCAAAAATATTTAAAAATAATACTCATTGATAAGAATAGAAGTTAATATATGTTCTGGAGGATAATTTGAGAAGAACTGTAAAAAAAAGTCATAGAACTTCTCAAACTCAATATCACTTCTAAAAAATTAACAAGAAAAACTATGTGCATATATATGTGTGAGGATATATAAAATACAATATGGCATGATTGCCGTACTTCTATTAAAAATATTATGTACTTATATAAATTATATGTGGTGTATTCATGAAAAGTTGGAAAGATATTTAGTTAATGATGATTATTTCTTTTTTATTTTTTTTGCGGTACTGGGGATTAAACCCAGGGGCATTCTACGTCTGAGCTATACCCCCAGCCCTATTTTTTATTCTTCATTTTATTTTTATTTTTGGTAAGGGGGATTGAAGTCAGGGGCATTCTACCTCCGAGCTACACCCCCAGCCCTATTTTTTATACTTTATTTTGAAATAAGGTCTCACTAAGTTGCAGAGGGCCTCACTAAGTAGCTGAGGCTGCCGCGAACCGAGATCCTCCTGTCTCAGCCTCCCAAATACTGGGATTACAAGTGTGCGCCACCACGCCCGGCAAGTGGTGATTATTTCTAAGAAAATATATTTCCTGGAGTTTTTCTGCATTTGGAATAAAATGGACCACCATGGAGAATATAAAACAGTTTATTTTGTGTGTGTATGTGTATGTGTGGTATTAGGGATTAAACCCAGGGGCATTCTACCTCTGACTACTCCCCCAGCCCTATTTTATTTTTTCTATTTTGAAACAGGGTCTCACTAAGTTACCACGTACTGGCTTTGAACCTGTAATCCCTGACTCGGTTTCCCAAGTACTGGGATTACAGGCGTGTGCCACCATGCTCAACAATAGTTTTTTTTTTTTTTGCGGTACCGGGGATGAACGCAGGGGCGTTCTACCTCCGCGCTACACCCCCAGCCCTATTTTTTTTTATGCTTTATTTTTGAAACCGGGTCTCACGAAGTTGCGGAGGGCCTCACTAGGGAAAGAGAGAGAGAGAGAGAGAGAGAGAGAGAGGAGAGAGTTAGATCAATCAATCGATCAATCGTACGCGCGCGCATGCGTGCTGAGGTTGGCCGCGAACCCGGATCCTCCGGTCTCCGCCTCCCCAAGTACTGGGATTACAAGCGTGCGCTACCACGCCCGGCTAGTTTTGTTTTTTTTAAAGAATAAGCAAGGCACACTTGAAAAACAGAGTGCCTGGCAAGCACACATGGGTGAATGGAGGGCAAAACTGACTCAAAGGGGTCAGGAGAGTCATACAGGCTGGCTCTGTCCAGTGCCCAGGACCCACGCACCTGAAGGGCCTCCAGCTTCTCCTGCTGCTGGCGAATTTTCTCTGTTAGCTGCTTCTGCTTCTCCTCTTGTGTTTTTAGGTCCTTTCTGAATGTCCCCAGGGGAACCTTCTGCTTCTGTTCAGAAGCCTCACACCTGCAGAGAAAAGGGTCTAGGGAGGCCATGGCAAAACAGGACTCTAATGGGGCATCCCCTGCCAACCCTGCTATCTCTCAAAGGAGCAACCACCTAGAGCCTAATGCATGAACTGGCAGGGGATGTAGGACGTGTGTCTATTCTTCCCGATTACTATGTTCAACAAGTCAGAGATGTAAGGCTATGAACACTGACTGACCCCAAGAGGAGAGGGAACAGTGGGGACCAGGGGAAAGAGCATTCTCCCGTTAGAGAAAGTACTCACCGGTCCTGCTCAGGATCAGGGTTCATGGAGCAAACCCAGGTGTCAGGGTAATCTTTCTCCACTGAACTCAGCTGGAAGGGGAGGGTTCTCCACTTCAGACACAAATCTGTGACACAGAAAACACCCACGTGCACGTTGGCCACAGCTACCAACAATATCTAGAAGCCAGCCTAGGCTTTTTACAAAGGCAAAGACGCCCCAGACTTTCCAAGCAAAGTCTTTCCTCTGCCTCCAACTCTGCCTATCCTTACAGAACAGTAATTCTTCTCAGGGACATTAAGTCCAACTCACAAGAAGGAAAGCTTAATATTGTGGATTCTTAATGCCCTTAGCTCCTCTCCTCCTATAACAGAATCCTGGCTGAGTCATCTGTTCACACTAGAAACAACATGCTACCAAACCCACGAAGGACCCGGCACAGCCTTAAGACTGAGCTCACAGCCCAAAACCCAGATTCATATCCCTAATGGGACCCTAAGTCCATGACAGTCAATCAAACCAGGAGGCCTAGAAAAACAGGGTCATGGACTATGGTGGGAAGAAGTCAGGAGCCGGGCGTGGTGGCATACACTTGTAATCCCAGTACTTTGGGAGGCAGAGACCAGAGGATCCGGGTTCGCGGCCAGCCTCAGCTCGCTCTCTCTGTCTCTCTCTCCCCGTCTCTCTCTCTCTCTCTTTCTCTCTTTCTACCTAGTGAGGCCCTCCGCAACTTCATGAGACCCGGTTTCGAAATAAAGTATAAAAAATAGGGCCGGGGGTGTAGCGTGGAGGTAGAACGCCCCTGGGTTCAATCCCCGGTACCGCAAAAAAAAAAAAAGAAGTCAGGAAGACAGTTCCAGCCACCTGACTTACCACACTGGATGGTGGTCGGGATTTCCATAGCTCTCCGGCGTTTGTAACGCAGCTCGCTGGATGGTGGCTGGTTCCAGTTGGCAGAGAGATAGCCAAACTCATCCCAGAACTTGATGATTCCGCGCTGGGCTGGAAGGCAACACCCACACATTATATCAGGAGGGAGCCTTGCCCTCTTCTTAAATTCACTCTCAGGCCCCAGAGCATCTTAAGGCTAGAGGTGGAAAAGGGCGGAGGCCCAGCAGCCCTGCCCCTTTACCAATGGCAATGTCCTTCCAGTACTGCGCCAGGTGCTCCCCCATTGCTCGCAGCAGGTGCCGGTATTCCTTGGCATCAGCAAAGTCCTGCTTGTTGTGCGTAGGTTCCAAGACCAGGTAGGGCACATCAACGACCCCAACAACCCCACCACATGCCCTGTAAGGAGAAAGAGGTCTCAGCTCTGTTACCTCACCAGCCAAAACCTTCCCACCATCCACCTGGGAAAGCCCCCCCACCCCCGAGCATTACTCACATGCCCCCTTCCAGCTGTGGGCCCACTTTCTCATACATCTTTATCAGGCGGCTACAGTTATAGATGAACATGCCGTCTAGATCCCGATGTTCAATGTTGACCCCGAAGACAAAGTTGAGCTCCTTAGGTTCTTTGAGTGCTCTATGAAGTAAGGCAAAAAAATTCAGGCACATTTGATTGTTAGCACATAAACATCATGGTGATGAAGTGTTCAGCTTAAACTTGAGACAAAATGTTAAGCAGAATACTATACATCTCTACTCAATGTGGAATGTTAGACATAATAGGGATCTGCGCTGAGCAGTGACGCTAAGCTTCCCTAATTAAAAGCATGCAATTTTGGCTTTTTGTAACAAAACTGGGATGGATTGAAGTATGAAATGGGTTGCTGGGAAGCTACTGCAAATCTTTGCAAAGATAGCTACATGGTAGAATAAACACAAGGTTACCTTTATACCTTGCCCAAAACTCCACTAATGTAACACTAATTGTGTGTGTGTGTGTGTGTGTGTGTGTGTGTGTGTGTGTCACTGAGGATTGAGCCCAGGGGTATTCCACCTTCAAGCTACACCCCCAGCTCTATTTTTATGTTTAGTTTGAAACAGGGTCTCACTAGGTTGATCAGAGTCTCACTACTTGCTGAGGCTGTCCTCGAACCTGCGCTTCTCCTGTCTCAGCCTCCCAAGTACTGGGATTACAAGTGTGCACCACCACACTTAGCCAACACTAATTTTTTTAAAGGCAAAAATTTACAAGAACACATGAGAGAAGACACCCTGATGATGATTAATATAAACAAAACCTTGGAGGCCCAGAAAGCAGAAGAATAGTGGACTGACTTAGACTGAAGTAACCTAAAACCTATGCCTGTGGCAACGAGGCCGAAGAGAAGCCAGCCAGGGATTCACCCCAGAGCCCGAGAGGCTCCAGACATACAGCTGGACAAGGGATAATTTAGCAACCCAGACAAACGCACATTCTAAATGAAAAAAAAAAAAAAAAACAGAACAAAACAAGTATATAAAACTCAATCTATGGTATTCCACATTTATAATCAGTGAGGGGAGAATGAATTATGAATGGAGATACACACACACACAATGTAATGTGCAACACTAAAAACTAGTAGATATTGCAGGTAGAAGAAGTATAATGGAGAGTTTTAAACTTTTATTTCTTAAATGTTTTATATTTTTCAAGTTTTATACAATAAACATTTTTTACATCCTTGGACAGAAAGGAAGAAAAGATGAGACAGGGCAGTTTGGTGTTCCCAGTGTCAGCTCTGCCCTGCCTTCTGCAGGTTCAGCATAGAGCTGAGAGCTCAGGGTAAGACCTCTCCCCTGCAGAAGCATCTGTCAAGCATTTGAGATCACAACACTGATGTCTTTCTCAAAGTAGTGTTGGTGACAGAATGGCAACCGGTCAATCTATACAAAAGCCACATCATTTTCAGAGACCACAGGCCAGCTCTGTACTTACCGCTGCTTGGCCTCCTTGATCCTCTTCTTGACGTCAGCTTCTCTGCGCAGGGTGATAGCTGTGTTCTGGACCTGTCGCAACATCACCTGGACACAGAAATCGGCAACAGGTGAGGAGAGCAGGTGCTCTGGGCCGCAGCACATAATACTGTAACATTACAACTAAAACTTCTCACTTTAACTCACACGAATGCAAACCCACAATTGGAGATTTTCTTCTTTCTACAGAAAATGGCCCTCACTGGGAAAAAATTTGAAAGCTGTATTTTGTTAGACCAGGCTCACATAACAAGAGCCCCTAATGCCAGAAACACTGGAGAAGAGCTGAATGGGTCTGGGGCCTTACCCTGGAGTCCCGCGTGAGATCTCCACCCAGGCGTACTTCTAACGTCCGAGCTTTGCTCTCTGCCTCCCGGGCCTTCTCTTCAGCTGAAACCCAGAAGAAACCACGATAAAGGATTCAAAGGTTCAAAACTCTCATCCCTTCTGGATCCAGAGCAGTCCCTGATGCAAAAGTGTATACATTAGCAAGGAAAAGTCAGTAGGAGGAAGAACTGCTGGTGGGCAACATGGGAGCAGCCTCCAGGCATGAACTGCAGAATCATTTTAGAAAGGAAACCTGACATTCATAAAGATCATGGAAACTGTCTCCGCGCCCTCCCTGCCTGCGTCACCGCTGTCCTCGGCCACCTTGCAGGCGGGGGTGGAGTGGGGGGGCAGGACTTGGGGGCGTTGGCAGCTGCCGTTCCTGTCACCAAGAGCCAGTCCTACATCCCCCGACCTGCCAAATATCCTGGTCTAATACTCCTGAATATGTTCCAGCCCATCCAATGTCATGTCATTAGGTGGACAGATATGGAGGTTTCCACGAGGATTTGGAGAAGAGCCACAATAGTTACTAAAATTCTAAACTAGATTTGTTAAGACAGATAGATGTACTATAAGGCAATTGCCCAACAAACTGCTGAAGAAGTTTTAAATTACAATCAAGCTACATCAGGCTGGAAAGTAGTTTCATTAATTTGTTTCTGGATTTTTGTGAGTATGTGGTACTGGGGATTGAACCCAGGGGCATTCTACCTCTGAGCTCCATCCCCAGCCCGATTTTTATTCTGTATTTTAAAATAGGGCCTCACTAAGTTGCAGAGGGCCTCACTAAGTAGCTGAGGCTGGCTGCAAACCTGTGATCCTCCTGTCTCAGCCTCCCAAGCACTGGGATTACAAGTGTGCGCCACCATGCCTGGCTGTTTCTGGATTTTTATTCCCCTTTGAGAAAAAGATAACTGTTTTCAGCAAGGCTTCTGGAAGATTCCTTGGAAATCTATATGTGTTGAAGGGATAATTCCAGAATCAACAGTTAAACTCTCTGATTTCCTCTACCAACCTGGAAACAGGGTTACACGGGATAAATCACTGAAAGTGTACAATATGATATGGATTGATATGGACATATTTATATGTCATACCATTACACAAAGTTTTGCCATGGGCTCAATTTCCCCAAGACTTTATCGACTTAGTATACATCCGGCACTGCAAAGGGAATATGGATGCTATCAGTTGTAAATTGAAATGTTTTGACCACATGTTGGGATTACTGTGTCATGAATATATTTTTCCCTCTAATTCACAGTTTGGAAGAAAATGCATTTCTGTTACTTCCTTTATTTTTTATTTGTTCAGTGGGACCAACAAGTATATATGCTAGATATTTGACCCAACTCTATAAAATGCAAATGTGTAACCATTTCCACACTTGCATTATTGACTCAAAACATACCATTCATACCATAAGGATCCTTGGACTCCAACAACTTAAGAAAACTCATGGTAAAAGGATTTAGGTATAATAGTGACAAAGACCCTTATTTTTATCTATAATTTGACTTCACTGTACCATTCCTATCTGAATAGCTTCCTCCACTGTAAACTACTTGCATATAGAGACAATTACAATTTGTTATGACTTCTCAACAAGATTTCAGTTACTCTGACTGTAGTGTTGTAAGTTTCACAGCCCAGACTGAGTGGTAGCACTCGCTCAAACCCAGTTCTGTTTTGCAGGAGACCACTTAAGGCTGATGTTCATAATGTTCACATATGTTTGTCTCATTTTCAAAATGATAGCTCATAAAATGTATTCACTGCCTACAATACAAAATACTTTCTTATGTGAATCATACATCTGTTATTTTCAGTATTTTGAAAGCAGATCATTGTTATTCTCTGTTAGTGGTCAGAAAGAAGCAAAAAAAGCAGCAGAGGTTAAAATCAACTAGAGATAATCAGTCATTCAGTGCAGAAATCACTACTGAATTTGCTATGAGAAATTTCCATTAGATGACTTTTTTTTTTTTGCGGTACCGGGGATTGAATGCAGGGGAGTTCTACCTCCGCACTACACCCCCAGCCCTATTTTTTATACTTTATTTTGAAACCAGATCTCACAAAGTTGCGGAGGGCCTCACTAAGGAGAGAGAGAGAGAGAGAGAGAGAGAGACAGACAGACAGACACAGGGAGAGAGAGAGAGAGAGAGAGAGAGAGTGAGCGAGCTGAGACTGGCCGTGAACCCGGATCCTCTGGTCTCTGCCTCCCAAAGTACTGGGATTACAAGCGTGCGCCACCATGCCTGGCTACTTTAAATATTTTAGATACAATATATATAATTACAATTTTGGGGGGGGTCTGGGGATTGAACCCAAGGGCATTCTACCTCCAAGTTATACCCCCAGCCCTATTTTTTATTTTTATTTTTGAAACAGGGTCTTGCTAGGTTGATGAGAGTCTCACTACTTACTACTGAGGCTATCCTCAAACCTGCCATCCTCTTGTCTCAGCCTCCCAAGTACTGGGATTACAAGAGTGTGCCACCATGCCTGGCCATAATTACAAATTTAATCATAGTCAAAGAACCTCACTCTGCATTCACATATACTATAGATCTTATGCTGCATAATTTCTAAAACAAATTCTACTGATTATTCATTGTACTTTGAAGTTAGCTTCAGGGAATTAGCAGAAGTTTAAGTTATCTAATCACTTCAAATGTTTTATATATCAACAAAAAATCCAACCCATGACTCTAATAGTCTTTTTCTTTGTGATTTCTTCTTTTGCTTGAAATCTCAGAAAGTAATACTTTTGACAGTTTTTCTTATATAAAAAGATATTATCTTTAGAAATACTATTATAAATATATATGTATATGTGTATATATGTATGTGTATGTATATATGTATGTGCATGTATGTGTATATATGTAATATACATACATGTATAAAATTAATGTTGGTGCTAATAACTAAATTAAATGCTATATCATACATTTTAAAAAGATAATAAATAGCCGGGCGTGGTGGCGCACACTTGTAATCCCAGTACTTGGGAGGCTGAGACCAGAGGATCCGGGTTCACGGCCAGCCTCAGCTACTTAGTGAGGCCCTTTGTAACTTAGTGAGACCCTGTTTCAAAATAAAGAATAAAAAATAGGGCTGGGGGTGTAGCTCAGAGGTTCCGCAAAAAAAAAAGATAATAAATAAAGGTCATGGAGAGCCCAAGGAAAACAGGCACCATTTATACCTGAGACATGCTTTTCAAATTTCACAAATGAATCAGAACAGGTTAAAAACCACCCAAGGCAACTGGAACTAAGCCCTCAGAATTATCTGGAGCTAAAGAAGTCTTCAGCCAATCCCTCTGACAGAAAACCCTGAGAAGCCCTGGTCAATCCTTATGAGAGATGTTGGGATTTCTGCCCTGGAGTAAGGAAAACCAATTTCACATGTATTTGGGCCAGGGGACAGTGTCAGATTCTTGACTCTGCATAAGCCAAAGAATAGATACTGTTTCAGATAATGCCCTAAAAATGGCAGGAGGAGAGAAAGTAGAACCTGGAGAAAAAAGTGCTGAGGGCGATGGAAAGGAATGGACCATGTTTCAGGAGAATAGCCTTGATCCTGGGTAGTGGACAGAGCCTTCCCCTGGATCTCTGCTTTGGTTGCAAGCAGTGCCCCCAGGTGATGCCCATCTCCTGCCCTCCTCCCACACAGGGAGTGGCTTACCAATCCGTGCTACGTGCTCCGCTTTCTTCACCTCCTGCTCTGCACGGGTCTTGAAACGGCTTGATGTATACTTGTACATCCTGAACACCAGAAAAAGCAAACTGAGGGCCAAGCAGCGAGGACTGGCGGCCAACCCGGGGAGCTGAGGAAGCACCCACCTTCCTGTCTCCTCCCCACACTGTGCTCCCTGACCCTGTAATGAAACAAACCCAAACCCATTTTAGCAAAAAGATTCCATTCCTACTCCACCTGCCTCTGCCTCTGCTTCTGCTCTGTCTTTGATATTCACCAGGGTCATTGATCTCACAGCAGAACAAACCTCAGCAATAAGCCTGGGCCTTTGCTCTCCTGGGTAGTGTCGAAAAGCCCCTCGATCCTGAAGCTGAGTGAGTGACACTCACTGCCACCCTCCTTATCTCAGGAGCACTGAGGTCAGCAAGCTTAGCCAGCCAGCCAGCCTCCACAGCCCATCAGCTACCTCTGTCCCTCCCTCAGGACTCAGTGACTCTGGTTAAATCACAGGCAGCTTAAAGGCCCCAACGCAGTCAGCAACATCAGAACCTCTCATACTGTACCACTCCAACAGCACCCCAGAGACACGTGGCCTGGGCCCAGCCTGGCCAGCACGGACAGACCCCTACCTTGGCTTGTACAGGCAGCAGGAGAGCCGCTTGGTCTGCACCTTGTGCCCGTGGATGAAGATCCTCATCCGGGGATCAATGTAGAGCACCGCAGCATAGGCTCGGAAGGAGCGCCGCTCTGGCTTCCTGGAGACAGAATAGTGCTGTCGCCTGCCCTCCCCACCCGCCCCGCCAGCCAAGGCCCCCACCTTCCCACCTCACATCTTGGCTTCTCTTGCCACTCTGATGGGTGCTCTCTCAGCAAGGGTACTACAACCTGCTCCCTCTCATACCCCCAGCACAGGTCCCCACAGGCACCTCACCTGGCCCTCTCCTGCCCTACCGCTGATCCCTGGGCAATTCATCTCCCCCATACACATCCCGGCCTCAGTTTCTTCTGTCAAACCAAGGAGCTAGAGCAGGTAATCATTAACCTTTTCTCTTAGCGTAGCTGAGGAGCCACTGTCCTGCTATTACCCCAGTCAGTTTGTGCCAAGCAGGCATGGAGCTCTCAGCTCCATCAACCCTAATGATGCCACTGAGAGAAATCCAGGGCACGAGCTCTCTCTTTCCCTGCAGTCACCTCCCAAGAGAACAAAGACCAGTCCCAGGGCCCACCTCCTTTCCCAACCACACTCACGTGCCCTCTGAGGAGGTCTCTGCCATCTGGATATCTCTTGGATTTGAGATTATGTCGAGTTCGGGCTCTCCATTATCCATAAGCTTGAGATTAAAGATGATCACCAACGTTCCTGGGGAAGAGCAATCTTCCTTTCGTTCTGCCAGGCACCCGGCCCATGCCCACACCCTTGTGGCCCTGGAGCTCCCAGAGTCTAGGGGCCGAGGCCGAAAGCCTACTTACCGCTGTCCCCAGGAATCTTCATGAACTGGGCCATCACTTCCTCCTCAGTGTGAAAGGGAGAGTACTTGTAGATGAGTTCTGTTTCAATGGCAAACTTCTCCACGTTGTCTGTGACAGGCTCCCGAGTCCGAGCATTCCAGGTGGGCAACGGGACTATCACCTTTGGAGTAAGCACAAGCGGACGCTGTGAGACCCCTGCAAAAGGTGCGGCTGTCCTCTGGGGCTTCTGCCCTTCCTAAGACTCATCCTCATGCCACCATTTCCCCTCAGGACGTGCTGGTTTATGCCCCAGTGGTCTCTGCACAGGAAGCTCCCTGTTTGGGATGCCCCTAACCTTTTTCTTTCTTTCTTTTTTTTTTTTTGCGATACCGGGGATTGAACGCAGGGGCGTTCTACCTCCGCGCTACGCCCCCGGCCCTATTTTTTATACTTCATTTTGAAACCGGGTCTCAGGAAGTTGCAGAGGGCCTCACTAAGGAGAGAGAGAGGGAATTGAGAGAGAGAGAGAGAGAGAGAGAGAGAGAAAGAGCTGAGGCTGGCAGCGAACCTGGATCCTCCGGTCTCCGCCTCCCAAAGTACTGGGATTACAAGCGTGCACCACCACGCCCGGCTAACCTTTTTCTTAATTTGGTAAAAATGCTACTCTTACCACTACTAGGAAAAAATATTTCCAATTATCCAGTGAATCTAAAAATACACATAATATAATCTATAACTCAGAAATTCTACTCCTGGGTAAATATTCTAGGAAAAACTTTTGCACAAATGTACCAGCAAACATGTATAGGAATAACCCAAATGTCTACTACAGAGTAGCTAAAATTAAACTGGTGTGCTTAGATAATGAAAAGCTAGGCGGTGATGAACATGAACAAACTCACAGCTACTAGCATCAATGTGGATGAATCGCATAAACAGAATGTTTGCTACATGAAAGAATACCTACAGTATGAGTCCATCATAAATGGGTAAAACTAAGCTACTATTTAGGGGTGCATACACAGGTGACAAACTGTAGCAAAAAGAAGGAAATGATCATCCCCAAAGTTACCTGAAGGTAGTTCTTTCTGAGGCACAACAAAGAATACAAGTGGTGAGGGCTCCAGAGGGCTGGGCTTCTACCACTGGTCTAGAATGGCAACTGTACAGATGTTTGCTTTAAAATTATCCTCTCGACTATACAGATTTTAGTAATTCTTCCACATATATGGAATTTGATTTTACTTCTAAGCAATATTTTTAAAAATCCTATCCTTTGCTCAAAAGTCCTACCTCAAACCACTTCCCCAGTGGGCTCACTGTCCCCCTGCCCTTCCTCTTAAGCCAGCAGCCCCCCCAGAGCCCAGCAAGGGCTGGCTGAAGGGACGCTCTCTACACAGCACACCAACTGAGGCACCTCAGGGGTTCAAACCAGATGGCCCTCTCTTAGGACAAAGGGACCCTGTATATCTTAGGTGCTGGGGTGAAACCTAAGAGTTCTGAGATGCTGCTGTTTCTAAGAAGCTTTGCACTAAAAGCATCCAACCGTAGGGCTGGTTTGGACACATTCCTCTTTGGCTGAAAATGATCTTATTATGAAATCTTGGCTGAGTTCACACTAGAGTACAATCCAAAACAGTGACCTTCTAGCACCAAGTAAGGAAAAAATTTCCTAGCTTTTCCACCAAGGGAACTGAATTCCATTTGTGTGCTGTGAGCTGTAGCTTCGCTGTACCTCCCACTCTTCACAGCCCAGGTGATGATGGCATCACTTTAAACCAAGGGCACTCACTTCCACTGGCACCCATTCCTCCTATTAGACTTCTTCAGCCTCAGTGTCACCACTCTTCCGATTTTCTTCCTACTTTTTTTTTGGTACTGGGGCTTGAACCCAGAGGCATTCTACCTCCAAATTATACCCCCAGCCTGATTTTATTTCTTACTTTGAAACAGGGTCTCACTAAGTTGTAGAGGGCCTCACTAAGTTGCCAAGGCTGGCTTCAAACTTGCGATCCTCCCATCTCAGCTTCCCAAGTACTGGGATTACAAGCGTGCGCCACCTCGCCCGGCTTCTTCCTACCGTTCTGGCTGTCCTTCTGCGTCCCTTGCCACTTTCTCCTCCCCCTGATCTTTCAATGTTGGCCTGCCTAAATCCCAGGTCCTCTTCTTACTCCCTTCTCACCTTGACATGAGTTCATTTGCTATGAAGAATACAGAGTCCAGCCTTCCCCCCAAACTCCAGACCTAGACTTTGCTTTGCATGTCTGGAACAAATTCATAGTCTCCCCCTCCACACTGTCCCTCTTTCATTCTTCCCCAGCTCCAGGAAGCCCACTGCCCGCAACCGCCACACCAGAACCTGTGAGCCATCCACCACTCTCTCTTCCCTTCCCACCATAATCAATCACCACACCTGTGGATCCCACATCCTCAAGAGACGATGACTGCTACACGTCTCAACAACCTGCCATAGCCAGGGCCTCTCAGCTGGTCCACTCCAGCACTCATCCAGTCACCACATAGTAACCACGTGGACTTTTGGAAAAGAAAGTCCGATATCAGAACACTCTTGCTTAAAAAAGTCTCACTTGAGCCGGGCGTGGTGGCTCACGCTTGTAATCCCAGTACTTTGGGAGGCGGAGACCGGAGGATCCGGGTTCGCAGCCAGCCTCAGCTAACTCTCTCTCTCTCTCTCTCCTTAGTGAGGCCCTCCACAACTTCGTGAGACCCGGTTTCAAAATAAAGTATAAAAAAATAGGTCCAGGGGTGTAGCGCGGAGGTAGAA
>PVJS01036795.1:7933-20364 GCA_004027185.1 Glis glis | reverse complement strand
TCCTATTTTTTATGCTTTATTTTGAAACCGGGTCTCACGAGGTTGCGGAGGGCCTCACTAAGGAGAGAGAGAGAGAGACACAGAGAGAGACAGAGACAGAGACAGAGCGAGAGCTGAGGCTGGCCACGAACCCGGATCCTCCGGTCTCAGCCTCCCAAAGTACTGGGATTACAAGCGTGCGCCACCACGCCCGGCTTCACAAATAACATTTAATATAGCTTTAACTAGTACTGTTGGTGACCTCACTTGGTTGTATTATTTTGGTGACATGTTTAACCACACATGGCACATTCACATTTTCTATTTTTAAAATAGTCATCAATCATTTACCACAGATTCTCTATTGTCTCAAAAGAGACATTCTTAGCAGCTATGTTGTCAAGGAAACATACTGAAATTGTTACATAAAAGAATGTCTAAGAAAAATCAAGTGATACTTCTATTTTTCTTGAGTATATAAAATAATAATTTACAAGCATTTCAATTTAAGTAAATAACGAATAAGCAGTTCATGTAATAAAATAGCTTTGAAAATCTGTCAAATAAAGACATTTTAATTTGAAAAAAAAATATGGCCAGGCATGGTGGCACATGCTTGTAGTTCCAGTGCTTGGGAGGCTGAGACAGGAGGATCCTGGTTCGCGGCCAGCCTCAGCTACTTAGTGAGGCCCTCTGCAACTTAGTGAGACCCTGCTTCAAAATAAAGAATAAAGAAAATAGGGCTGGGGGTATAGCTAGGAGGTAGAATGCCCCTGGGTTCAACCCGCAGTACTGCCAAAAAAAAAGAAAAACAACAGTATTACACCTGAAAGGACAGAACAATAGGCCAAAACAGAGTCCTGAAATGGACTCAAATACAAACGGGAATCTAAGCTCTGATGAACGCGTCTTTCTAAGTCAATAGGTAAAAGATGTATTATCAATAAATGTTGTCAGGACAACTGGGGAGTCACCCAGAGGAAAATATATTTCACTTCTTACTTTTCACAAAAAATAAAGTATATATAGAAAAATGATTTCAACATACAAAATGGAGCCATTAAAATTGCTAAAAGGAAACATGGCAGGTGTTTTTACAGTTTCAGATTAAAATGGTCTTGAAATGACTTCAGAGCTATAAACAAAAAGACAATGAATTTGACTACAGAATAATTTTTAACTTCTGCTTAAAAAGAAATCACAAGGTGGAGAAAAATAGCACCATGGTTCTTTCTATTCCCCTTGTACGCCTCAAAGTATTTTCACTTGTGATTCCCCTGCCTCAGTATGCTCTTTCTCTGGCTTACAAATAAACAGGAGAAAATACTTGCAACATAAAAAAAAAAACCAATAATAAATGCTGGTGAGAATGTGGAGAAATAGGAACTCTTCCACACTGTTGGTGGGATTACAAATTAGTACAGCTGCTATGGAGATCAGTGCGGAGATTGCTCAGAAAATTGGGACTGGACCCACCATATGATCCAGCTATGCCGCTCCTGGGTATCTTCCCAAAGGGACTGAAATTAGATTATAGTAATACGTGCATATCCATGTTTATAGCAGCATAATTCACAATAGCCAAATTATGGAACCAACCTAGGTGTCCATCAACAGATGAATGGATTACAAAATTGTGGGCTATACACACAATGGAATTCTACTCAGTAATAAAGAATGAAATTATGACATTTGCAGGAAAATGGATGGACCTAGAGAACATTATGTTGAGATTAGCCAGTCACAGAAAGTGAAGGGTCATATGTTTTCTTCATATGTAGAAGCCAGGGAGCGATCAGGATATAAGAGAGACTTCAGATAACAGAAGAAACCCCAGTGTGGGGAGGGAGGGGTCTAGGGGAGGGCCAGGGGTAGGGAGAATTAGTGAAGGACACACTTCCATTGAGGTTATATACATATGTGAGAATATCAATGCCAATCTCAGTATCATCTATGGGGAAGGGGAGGGAATAAGGAGGGAGCCGGAGGGAGCTCACCAAGTGCTGTGTGCATGTATGTTACTATCACACTGAGCTTCATTATGATATGAGACTACAATTCACCAATAAAAGTACAAAAAAAATGTGGTCGTGGTTATAGGTCAGCAGGCATTCACCAAAACTTAAAGAACTGTAAATTAAAAAGGGGTGTGTGTGGTTATTTTATATGAATTATACCTCAGCTTAAAAGACAGATTAAAAACCTCAAATAAATGTCCAACACACTATTCCCCTTCCAAGATTCAACTAAACTAATTTCTAAGACTGTGCCTCTTTTTTTCTCTTTCTTTCTTTCTTTTTAAAAGATATTAGGGATTGAACCCAGAGGCATTCGACCTATGGGCTATACCTCCAGCCCTATTTTAGATTTTGAATCAGGGTCTGGCTAAGTTGCTGAGGCTGGCCTTGAACCTGCAATCCTCCTGTCTCAGCCTCCCAAGTACTGGAATTACAGGTGTGCGCCACAATGCCCAGTTGAAATTATTCTATATCTTGATCATGGTGGTGGTTACAGGTCAGCAGGCATTCACCAAAACTTATAAAACTGTACATCAAAATGGTGGATTTATTTTACCTGAATTATACCTTGGCTAAAAAAAGAAAAAACAGATGAAAATCCAAATAAGTGTCCAGCATACTATTCTTCCAAGATTTGACTATACTGATTTCTAAGATGTGCCATTTATTTGTTTGTTTGTTTGTTTGTACTGGGGATTGAACCCAGGGGCAGTCTACCTCTGAGCTACACCCTGAGCCCTATTTTATTTTATATTTTGAAACAGGGTCTCACTAAACTGCTGAGAGTCTTGCTAAGTTGCCGAGGCTGGTCTCGAACCTGCAATCCTCCTATCTTAGCCTCCCAAATACTGGGATTATAGTACACCCAGATAAGATTATGCTTCTAATTCTCTGTTTCCTCTGGGAAATATTATCTTTGCCTCCTTATGATACCATATGCAATCAGTTACCAACCATTTTATTTTATTTTGGTTCTGAGGATTGAACCCAGGGGTATTCTACCTCCGAGCTACACCTCCAGCCCTTTATATTTTTCATTTTGAAACAGGGTCTTAGCTGGGCATGGTGGTACCTGCTTGTAATCCCAGTACTTGGAAGGCTGAGACAGGAGGATCGCAGGTTCACGGCCAGACTCAGCTACTTAGTGAGGCCCTCCTCAACTTAGTGAGACCCTGTTTCCGAATAAAGAATAAAAAATAGGGCTGGGGGTGTAGCTCAGAGGTAGAATGCCCCTGGGTTTGTGATAGTCAATCTAGTTTGTCAACTTGACCGGATCATGACACACCCAAGATCATGTGACTTTGGGTGTGAAACAGCAGATTAAACAGAAAGCCTGCCCTGAATGTAGGCAGCAGGATTCTGATAGGTGCAGGACTTAGATAAAAGAGGGAAAAGCCGCGTAGAGCGCGCGCGACTCTTTCCGAAGAAAACGCATCTGCTCTCGCTTGATATCATCGGCCTCCGGCTTATAGAACTGGAACTTCACCGTTTCTCTGAAGAGCTTCTTGATCTTCTGCTCTTGTCTGAGATTTTCGGCCTCCAGCCCTTCAAACTGAAACTTCACCATCGTTTCTCCGAAGAGCTTCCTGATCTTCACATCTTGGACTGGGACTGAATTGGTGGTTGCTCTGATCCTAAGACTCCAGCTCTTAGACTGCTCAACCAGCTACTGGTTCCTCTGACTCTCCACGTGCAGTCAGAACTTGGGACTACATTGCTTCAAACTGTAAGCCCATCTGATAAATCCCTTTTTCAAATATACTCATTCTGTGAATTCTGTTAATCTAGTGAACCCTGTCCAATACAGGGTTCAATCCCCAGTACTGCAAAAAAAGAAAAGAAAAGAAAAGAAACAGGGTCTTACTAAATTGGCCTCAAACCTGTGATCCTCTTGTCTCAGCCTCCCAAATACTAGAATTGCAGGCGTGCACCACTCACCATCCCCGCTAACCATTTTAATTTTATCTCACATTCTGAAAAGCAAGAAAAGTTGTCATTAGTGGTTGTTAACTTGGTTTGGCTTCTCTCCAGTTACACAATCTGGCAGGTATTCTGGATGTTCCATCTAGAATTATGAGGGACTCCATAAGAGGTTCACTGGTTTACCTTCTATTACCAAGCTTGCCATCACTGACATTTGAGGAATCAAGCAGGATTGAGACAGAGGCAAAAAGATCTCCTTCTCTTGGTTACATTTCATGAGTTTGGGTGATCAATTTCATTGTGGATGACGGAAAACCCAAAACAACCTTGTCTTAAGCAAGTAAAAGTTTATTTCTCTCAGACATACATGTTTGGAAGTAAGCATCGGAGAGCTGGCACTATCAACTCCACAGTCTCCAGGCTGTCTGCTCCTCTCCCGCATCACCCATGAAGGAGATCTGGATACCACATCACATTCCAACCGCAGGGTGGAGGAAAAGGAAGGGGGAGGCACACCTCTCCCCTCAAGGACACGAGGCTGCTCATAACACTTCTATCTGCATCTCACTGGGCTGCACTGACCACTCCTAGCTGCACAGAAGGTGAGAAACACAGTCTCTGTTCTAGGCAGCCATGCACCCAGCTAAAAGCTGGAGAAAGGGGCTAGTAAAGGACCAGTGGCAACCTCTTCCAGAGCTGTTCATGTTACAGACATTCACAACCAATCCTGTGGGGATATATCTCTTTTTTCGAATGTCTTGAAAGGCTCAGGGGGTGGTGTGCCCATCAGGTCACGGGGTGGGTCCCACTCTGCTGTGGAGAGTATGGATCTAAGGGCAGGTGTCTATGGAATGCATGGGTTCTCTGTAATCAACAGAAGCTGGGATTTTAGTGCCCTGTTTGCATTTTTGTTTTTGATCATGTTGGCTCCACTGGAGTGCTTCATTCAACAATGTGTGTGTGGGGGGGAGAAGCAACTCAGTACATGCATTATTTGTTGACAATGACAGCCAACCAACACTGTACACTGCACAAAAATTTCTCAATATGTTCAAAAAAGGAAAGTGGCAGGCATATCATGTAATATTTTTCTTTCCAACCTCTTTTTAAATTTATTTTCAAGGATAGAAATTTAAGTTTGAATAATTTTTAAATATACCTTTATTGGTGCATTGAAATTACACATAAAGTTTAGAGCAATAGAAACATACATGCACACAGCGCCTGGTGTGTTCCCCTCCAGATCCCACCCCCTCCCTCGCCTCCTGTGTACATAGTACTGAGATTGGTATTAATAAGTGCATATATATACTTAGCATTATTTGAACTGTTTCCTTCATCAAGTCTCCGTCCTCCCACCTCCCTCCCCAAATCCTCTTCCACTATTCTACTGGTCTCTGTCGTCATTTGTCTGAAGTCCCTTTTGTTTCCCAATTTCTCTCAAGCTTCTACATATGAGAGAAAGCATACAACCCTTTACTTTCTGAGACTGGATAATCTCACAACATAATATTCCTGAGTTCCATCCATTTTCCTGCAAATGACATAATTTTGTTCTTCTTTATGGTTGAGTAAAATTCCATTGTGTGTTTTGTAATCCATTCATCTGTTGACAGACATCTAGGCTGGTCCCATAACTTGACTATGCTTATCACATAATATTTGGTGTCCTACTAAGGATACCCAAACTTTAAACTTCACAGTGGCAAGTTGTATGAAATTTATGTGTGTCTTTAGGTAATTAAAAATATTACATATCACATCAAATTAATATTAGTTTAGATGGAATTACCTTTATTGATGTGTTTATGTTTTTTATAATTTTTTGTAGTACTAGGGATTGAACCCAGGGGAGTTCTACCTCCAAGCTACACCCCTAGCCCTTTTTTATTTTTCATTTTGAAACAGGGTCTTATTAAGTTATGACATACTGGCCTCAATCTTGCAATCCTCCTGTCTTAGCCTCCCAAGTAGTGGGATTCAGGCATGTGCCACTGTGCTGGCTCATTTGTAAATTTTGTAGGTTGACATGGCTGTATAAGAGATAAAAACATAAGGAATATATAGAAAGATCTATGTTTGTACATCTTTATATAACATCATAGTATCATAGCCAGTCTACACTGACGGAGCCACAGAGACTCTTTTCAGAAGACTGAACACTTTACTACATGAAAGGGCACAGGCTTGGAATTGTCCAGTCTAGGACCCAGTGTGATAGACCTGGAGTGCAGTCAGGACCCTTAGTCCTTACTTGATGGTGATTTGGGGCAACAGTTTCCTTATTTGTGAAAACAGTAACGACAATAATGTTCTCACTGGGATCTGTGTAAAGACGAAATGAAATAATACATTCAAAGTTCCTACCTGGCTCATCGTAGGCTTGTTTCACTTCTCTAGAAGTAGTTTTCCTATTTCCTCAAAGTTTTCATCAGATATTTGCCAGAAGTAATCTTTAAGAAAGCACTCCAGAAAAAATGCTTTTTACTTGGCTACTCAATGTAACCTAAAATATTGAGAAAACTGCAGAAGAAACTGTCCTTTTAGCCAGACACGGTGGTGTATGCCTGTAATCCCAGTACTTGGGAGGCTGAGACAGAAGGATCACAGGTTTGAGGCCAGCCTCAGCAACTTAGCAAGCCCTTCAGCAACCTAATGAGACCCTGTTTCAAAACAAAAAAATAAAAAAGGGCCGGATATGTAGCTTGGAGGTAGAATGGGTTCAATCCCCAGTACAAGAAAAAAGAAAGAGAAAAAAGAAAAGAAAATCATCCTTTTAGAGGACAATTTTGTGAAGAACACTAATGTTGATGTGACACAGTCATGGCATAGCTGTCAGCTATGCACTGTCCAATCAATATTAACTGATAAAGAAGAGGAAGAGGAAAATGTGATGTTCCTCATCTCTACAAGTTCCATCCTGACCTAAATTTTGACTTAGCTCTCGCCACTGATCAAATGTGAGATGATTTAACCATGATGATTAAAGTAACTGTGTTCTGTACTTAGATTTATTTCTTTTTACATATCAAAGTAGAGAGACATTCCAGTTGCCAGCAAATTGTGATTGAAATCACTGTCTAGATAATCTTTGTTGACCAAATGCTTAAAGCCAAGAAATACACTACTGACTTTAATGAGACTGCATGCATATGCTTTTATTATTATTATTTAAAAATTTCCATGTGACTTATTTCATCCCTATTTTATGAGGGGAAAAAAAGCACTTTGAGCTTTTAGGATGAGAGGGAAGGAAAAGGCTGTTATCTCTTTAAGGTACTGTTTCTTAAATAGCTTATTGGGAATAAATGGATTGTTTCCAAGCATCACTATGGGAAAAAGTAAGCATTGTTGATGCCAAATTCATGAGACCTTGAAAGACAAAGGAAGATTCAGAGAAGAAGAAACTAAAATACCATGTGGTTCTTTGGGACCAGCCAGCAATTTGCCCTAAAAAAAGCACTCAGCCCTGAAGCAACTGCCTTAAATCTCAGCTCATTCATTTCCTAAGAAATATCAGTGGTCTTAAATCCAACATAACTCAAATAATTTGAAGGATTTGAGGAGTCATTGGGATAAGGATAGAAGTCCCAGAATCGTACAAATAACAAACAAATTTTTACTGGCACATTTGATTCTTCCCAATTTGGGGGTGGGGGAGAACTGTGTTCTAATTAGGGCATTAATAGAAGTTCAGGTTTAGGTTAATATTACATAGAGTTTTACTTTAGCCTATTTTATTTTTCAGACCTTCTTAGTAGACTTTTACATGAAAAACAGCAGAAAACATCACTTGATTTTTCTGCACAAGAGTGAGATTAATGTTAGATTAGTGTTTTTTCTTCCTTCAAGAGAAAATGAATCTTCAAATCCTCAAAAATAAAATCCCTAGAGAAAAAGAGAGCTAGTTGAGAATGCTATCACTCTCTTGCAAATCCCTTCCCTTCTCAGTACTACTGTCTCCTGCACAGACCCTAACCCTACCCTAAACAGAAACCCGCAGCAAGCAGCCTCCTTCAGTGGAAAGACGGCTTCTAGGCAGAAGAAAGTGAAAAGCACAAGAAAGTGAAACTCAGAATTATACATTTTCTGGATCCGGAGTATTTTAAAAATAGCAGCTGTAAATGGAATCTTTTCAAGCACAGAATGAAAGAGTGCAAAGTTTTTAGTCACTACTGGGGCAGGTCAAGAAGAAACACATTTAAGAAAGATTAGACATAAAGGATTTCCTGTTAGCAAATGTTATTAAACAAAGGAATATATTTCTCTGAGACAATGGCAGAAATTTTTTCTTTAGAAATCCACCAAACTCTATGATGCAGACTCATCTCTCTGAAAAATAGATGTGATCTATCCAGAATACAGAAAACAATGGCATCAAGGAACTTTCTCTGCCCAGCCCTATGAATTTTGCAGCATGATTTGGGGTGTGTGTGTGTGTGTGTGTGTGTGTGTGTGTGTGTGTGTGTGTTTTACTGAGGAATGAACCCAGAGCGTCACACATACTAGGCAAATCCTTTACTATTGAGCTACACCCCCAACCCAAGTCCTAGGATTTTTAATTTAAGAAAAATATTAAAATTAGCACTATGTTCCTACCCTCTGTATTGTTTCTGAAAACAATGTTTACATTGACAGTTCAAGAACAAGATTTATTTATTTATTTTTGTGGTACTGGGGATTGAACCTAAGGGCATTCTACCTCTGAGCTCCACCCCCAGCCTGATTTTTTATTCTTAATTTGAAGCAGGGCCTCACAAGTTGCTGAGGCTGGCCGCCAACCTGCAATTCTCCTATCTCAGCCTCCCAAGTGCCCGGCTAAACGGTTGTTTTAAAATTGCAGTATCCCATGTGAACATAAATGGTCCAATTCTTGGGGCCTTAATTTTTAACCGGGGATGAGTATTACAATACAACTCACCCCACTTCAGACATCTCTGATCTGAAATTTCCTTCCAATTTTTATAAAGAGTCCAAAAGAAAAGGCACTTTTTAGAAGGCCAGCATTTTAAAAGCAATAAATTCGGATTATTGATGTTCTAATATTTACTTAGAAAACACAATGATGAAAATTTAAATTACCAAAAAGAGAATCATTATGAATATTTTTCTCTCCTGGGTGTATGTGCTTATATGTCCGTGTAATCATTCAGATATAAATAGTGTCTACAAGCCAGGTGCAGTGGAGCACGCTGGGTTCAATCCCCAGTACCAAAAAAGAAAGCAATAAGGTAAGGACAAGTAAATTAAGGACAAGTAAATTGAATTGGAGATGAAAACAGGGAAGAGAAATAAACATCTGGGTGCTCGGACCCTGGGAATGAGGCCTCGGGCAAATGACGCGGTGTGCTTCCAGCCCAACACTCCACATGACGCCCAGCGGGACACGAGCATCACAGGCCAGGAGAGAAGAGAATGAGAACCGGCGGGCGGCCCGAGCAGTGCGGCAGCTCCCGGAGTGACCCGCGGCGCGTCGGAACAGTCTCCAGGACGAGACCCAGTTCTTCGCAGGCGTGGCTGGGTCGGAACCAGCGGGCGGCGCGGTGCAGGTTCGCTAGCGGCCGCGGGCACGTTCGGCCGCAGGCGAGGGCAGCGGGCGCAGGTGAGCCGCGGGGAGCGGGGGCCGCAGGGCCGGGGGCCGCCAGGGGGCGCTGCAGCTCGCCCGCGCCCGCCAGGGGGCGTCCGCGGGGTCCCGCCAGGGGGCGCCGTACCTTGCTGTCGCCCGCCAGGGTGGGTCCGCGGGGTCCCGCCAGGGGGTGCTGCATGTTGCCCGCGCCCGCCAGGGCAGGTCCGCGGGGTCCCGCCAGGGGGCGCCGCAGCTCGCCCGCGCCCGCCAGCGCGGGTCCGCCAGGGGGCGTTGTAGCTCGCCCGCGCCCGCCAGGGTGGGTCCGCGGGTTCCCGCCAGGGGGCGCTGCAACTCACTCGCGCCCGCGCAGGGTGGGTCCGCGGGGTCCCGCCAGGGGGTGCTGCATGTCGCCCGCGCCCGCCAGGGCGAGTCCGCAGGGTCCCACCAGGGGGCGCCGCAGCTCGCCCGCGCCCACCAGGGCAGGTCCGCGGGGTCCCACTAGGGGGAGCTGCACGTTGCCCGCGCCCGCCAGGGCGGGTCCGCGGCGCCGGGACGGTCAGGTGTGGCCGGCGGGGCGCGACCCCGCGGGCGGGCTGCTCCCGCCTCCGCCCTCGCCCTCGCGTGGGGCCGCGTTTTGCGCTTTGTTTTAAATCCGCCTCCGCCCCCGTGCTGCTCCGACGGGCAAATGAGTGAGGGCGGGGGGGGGGGGAGCTGAGAAAAGAGGCTCCCGGGACTGAATACCTTCTTTAAATTACTGCTGACACCTCGGTTCCAGGCCCCTAAAATCTCAATCAACAATCCATTAGAACTCAACAGGAGTAAAACTAAATCCTCGTTTAAGTGTATTTATCCGATCCCCTTTCTCTCTTTCAAATGCTAAATCCATTTCAGCATATGCCCCCTTCTTTCTCTCCCTTGCTCTCAATACTGGCAGCCCATACCACTCTCGTAAATATGAAAGATGCTAATCATATGACATATCACGTCTCCGTCGGAGCCGGAATAAAGCCTTCAGATTTGGGATCACTGCCTCCAGACAACAGCTTCATCAGCCGGAAAGTTGGGGTTTTTTTTCTCTTTCCCTTCAACTCTCAATCCCCTCTTTGTCTGGAGGAAAATGCAGCTGACTCGAGCCACCCAGGCCATATGGTTCACTCTGTATTTTCTTAGTTGAATTCTGAATTGTTTCTGTGACTTGCAAAGTTTTTTTGGAAGTGCGTATAAAGACAGAGAAGAGCTACTTGTGCTGGGAGCGCTGCGGCCTCCCCTCCCGGCCTGGACCCCGGCCTGCTCCTCGTCCCCCGTGCGGTCAGCAACAGCACCGTCACAATATTATGACAAACAGCAGAGCGGCCGCAGAGGTGCGGTTCTCGCCCGGCGCAGAGTAGGTGCTCAAGAAATACTGGGGGCAAAGAGGTCAGCCACAGGCGTCGACCTGGAATGTCTGGAGCCCCGAAGGATCTCTTTGGAGCTCTGAAAATAAACGATATCCTCGCCCCCCTCTCCCCGCAAGCTTTATTGCCTTCTGCTCTTTTGTCTACATATCATTGATCGTTTTCTGACATATAACTTTTAAAAGTCTACTATGTGAATGTAAGCTCTATGCAGGTAGAAATCTTCTCTGTTAAAGATTCAAATTTATTTCCATTAACTTCACCCTTTTGATTTATATCAGCAAGAACTTTACCATTACTTCCAGAAGAGAACTAAGTTTTTTTTTTCTTTAGTGGGGAGAGGAGTGGGAAAAATCAGCTTTCAAGATCTTTATCCATTTCTCTGAATAAGTTTTGTGTTTTCCTGGTTCTGGACAGTCGCTGGGAGGGAGCAGGCTGCCAAATTTCCTTTCTCTCTAACTCTTACACAAACTCCAAAGGGTCCTTTCACCAAATCATTAAATTCTACAGAGGTGGTCAAGCTCGCACTGCTTTTCATGAAACGGAGAAAGAAAAGGGTCCTTGAAGTTTAGAAGATGCCCAAGGAAAACTCCTTGAATGACATCAAAAGAATAAGTCTCCATAGCTGTTGAAGCACGAGGGCAGTGTATCCGCATAAAAGGGGATCGGGCACCGGGACTGGCCCACCGCTCTGTCCCGGGACAATTGGGTCACTGAAATAGGGAATTAATTACCATTGGAGAGTGGGCAGCCCATTCACCACTGGCTGAGTTTTATTAAACGCCAATATAAATAACAAAACAACTCTTGTGGCTGCACTATTCCTACACGCCAAAGGAAGGATTATGCCGGGGATTAACATCTTAAAGTCTATGAGACTTTCTGACTCAAGGCGCGGAGCTGGTAATCGTGTTTGTCCCCCGGTTCAGCGATTAGTGCTCTCTTTCTTGCACTTTCCCCTGGACAGCCAATGTCCCTTTTTGCAGGCACAGGGCTTGAGGAGGAGGTCCCCTCCCTAGTGGGCCCCAGCTCCCCACTCACTCCCGGGCGGCTCTCCCCTCACCTGAGAGCGAGGCGGGTTGACAACTCTACACTGATCCCCTCCTTCATGGGGAAGAAGAGGGGCGCTCGACGGCGGGTCGCCCGGGAGCGAGGACAGTCATTCAGGCTCTGCCTTCCCCAAAGCCCGCAGGGACAAGTCTGGATCCCCTGCACCTCCGGGCGGATTCCGCCGCCCTGGCAAAGCTCGGGCCCAGCCCGGAGCCCAGTGTGTGCGGCCCGCGCGAGCGCACCCTGCGGCAGGAGGGTGGGGTCCGGACAGGGGCCGGGACCTGGGAGGTGGCGGCAGGAGAGTGGGGTCCGGACAGGGGCCGGGACTGGGCGGTGGCGGCAGGAGAGTGGGGTCCGGACAGGGGCCGGGACTGGGAGCTGGCGGCAGGAGAGTGGGGTCCGGACAGGGGCTGGGACTGGGAGCTGGCGGCAGGAGAGTGGGGTCCGGACAGGGGCTGGGACTGGGAGCTGGCGGCAGGAGAGTGGGGTCCGGACAGGGGC
>PVJS01036794.1:0-20264 GCA_004027185.1 Glis glis | reverse complement strand
AAAAAAAAAAAAAAAAAAAAAAGAATAAAAAATAGGGCTGCGGTTGTAGCCCGTAGGTAGAACGCCCCTGGGTTCAATCCCAGGTACTGCCCCCCCAAATAAATAAATAAAAAACAAAAAGGGCTGGGGGTGTAGCTTGGAGGCAGAATACCCCAGGGTTTAACCTTTGGTTCCAAAAAAACAAAACCCAAAAACAGAATAAGAGATTTGGTTTCAAAGCCTGGATGTGAAGCACTTCTCAATTCACCCTCCCTGTGTCACGGGGTGGAAAGGGGTGTGGAGACAGACCCTGGTGAAATAAGGACTTGGTATACTTCCTGTTCCATGACCTTGTATATTTACTTCTCAGTCTTCTTAGCTGTAAAATGCAGATAATTATACTTACCCTGCTGGATTATGGTGATGATTAAGTAAGAAAAATGTCTTTTATATCTATCTCAATATTTGCCAGACAGTTAGTGTTCAATAAATGTAGCTACTATTTATAACTTTAGTAATCTATGCTTGTTGAAAAATTAGAACAATTATCCAAATTCTACTATAGATGGTTAACTATTAACATATTTATTATTTTGTCATAATTTTATGTGCATATATTTCCAAAATTAGTATTAGATGACTTATTCTATAAACCATTTTCCTCACTTAATATAACATGATAACAATTCCTCACTTAATATAACATGATAACAATTGCTTAGGTAATATCTCATATCACAATGAGATATTGGGTAATATCTCATTGTGATATGAGTAATATTTCATTGTGATATGAGATATTACCCAAGATGATTAGTGATGTTGAGTACCTTTTTATGAACCTATTGCCCATTTTTATATCTTCTTTGGAAAAATATCTATTCAGATTCCTTGCCCATTTTTAAAATTTGCTTATTTGGTTTTTTTTTTTGTTCTGTTATTGAGTTGGCAGTTCCTTATATGTTTTGGATATTAACCCCTTATCAGATATATGGTTTGTAAATATTTTCTCCCATTCCATAGGTTGTCTTTTCATTTTGTTGATTGCTTCCTTTCCTATGCAGAAGCTTTTTAGTTTGATGTAGCCCCACTTGTCTGGTTTTGCTTTTGCTGTCCATGTTTTTAGTGTCATACATATATAAAAAATCATTGCCAAGGAGTTTCCCCCTGTATTTGTTGTTTGTTTGATGGTACTGAGGATGGAACCCAGGGGCATTCTACCTCCGAGCTATACCCCAGCCCTATTTTTATTCTTTTTTATTTTGAAACAGGATCTCCCCTAAGTTGCAGAGGACTTGCTAAGTTGCTGAGGCTGGCACCAACCTGCTATCCTCCTGTCTCAGCCTCCCAAGTACTGGGATTACAGGTGTAGGCCACTATGCCTGGCTTCCCCCATTTAAATAATTGTCATATATAAATTTACAATGAAGTAATATACATCCACAAAAGAAGGAAATCCTGACATTTGTGACAACATGGATGAGCCTTCAGGGCATTATTTATGCTTAAGTGAAGTAATTCAGAGAGAGAAAGACAAATATTATGGGATCTTACTTACATATGGAATTTAAATAAATTGAACTCATATAAACAGAAAGTCAAATGATGGTTTCCAGGGGCTGATGGATGGGAAAAATGGAAAAATTTTGGTTAAAGGGTACAAACCTTTAATTATGAGATGAATAAATTTGGGGGATTTAATATACAGCATCGTGACTATAGTTAGTACTGTATTATATACTTGAAATTTTCTGAGAGTATGACTTTAATGTTCTCACTATATACACCCAATATTGAAACATAATAAAACAAAACAAATAGCAACTGGGTGAGGTGATAGATGCATGGACTAAGTTTATTATAGTAATCACTTCATTATATCTATCTATCTATCTATCATCTATCTAATCATCATGCTGTACACCTTAAACTTATGCAGCTTCACTTGTCAATTATAACTCAGTAAAACTGGAAAAAATAACATGACATTCGTCCACGTGTTCAAATATAGATCAACAACAACAATTTTAATCTATTTATCTTCTCCACCGTGATATGTTCTAATTTATTAAACCAGTATCCCATTGGTAAATCTTTAGATTATTTCCAATTTTTGGACACAAATAGCAATGAACATCTTTTTATATCTTTATGCACTTAACTTGTTTCTTTAGGTTGAATTTCTGGCATAAGATTGCTGAGTTAAAGTTGATTATTTAAAGAAGAACTAAGCAAATCATCATAAATACTCATGTGATCATTACCTAGCACAAGATCCGAAATAGGGCTAACCCCCAGAAACCCTTCCCTTGTGTCCCCTCTTAATCACCAACCCTGTTTGCTCCCCGGAGGTAATCACTATCTAGACTGCTAACACCATATTTAGATTGTCTATTTTTGAATTTCATCTGAATGGGATTATATTATATGTATTGTTTTGTTTCTCATTACTTTCAATCAACATTCCATTTCTGTTTGTAAGATTCAACCATACTGTTTAGCATAGACATTGTTCACTCATTTTCATTTCTGTATATTATTTTGTTGTATAAATATATAATCTATCTACTTAATTGTTGTTGAACAGTTTGGGTCATTATCATTTGGACTCAAGAATAATATTGCTATCTTCAAAAGTATATGTGTGCATATTTCTGTAGTGTGTACCCAGTAGTACAACTGCAAAATTGTAAGGTATGTGTTTGCTCATCTTTGGTAGGCAGTATCAAACTCTTTCAAGATGATTGTTCTAGTTGACACTCCTACCTGAAGTATATGAAAGTTTCTGTTTGCTCCACATTCTGTTTTAACTCTTGACATTTAAAAAGTGAGCTACTCTGGAGGGAGCATCATGGTTTTGCCTTGCATTTCTCTAATAGCAATGATGCTAGAATTGAACACCATTTCATGTACTTGAGCCACTTGGATATTCTTCCTTGAGATCTGCTTGTTCAAATGTCTTGTCTATTTGTCTAATGGTTATCTTAAGGAACCGATCTGTAGGAGTTCTTCTATATTCTAGAGAAAGTCCTTTGTTGAAAAATGTGTTGCAAACATATCTTCATACACGTCAGCCTGCCGTTATACTCTCTTCATAGTCCCTTTTAATGAACATAAGTTTTTAACTTAAAGAGAGTTAAAATAGCATTCCTACATACCCTCCCCATTATCATTATTATTATTATTATTATTATTATTATTATTAGTACTGGAGATGGAACCCAGTGACATTCTAACTCCAAGCTACACTTCCAGCCCTATTTTTCATTCTGTATTTTTGAAACAGGGTCTCAGTAAGTTGCGGAGGGCCTCACTAAGTAGCTGAGGCTGGCCGCAAACCCGGATCCTCTGGTCTCTGCCTTCCAAGTACTGGGATTACAAGTGTGCGCCACCACACCCTGCTTGAGTTTCTTTAAAAGGATCTTCTTAGTTACCTTAATGTTTTACCAAACGAGTAATTGTTTATTCAGTTCCTTCCTAGGGTTAGTGCTTTTCTTAATTATCATGGAATTACAAGATTAGATTGCAACTCTTGTTTAAAACTCTTAAGCAAGGGTGAAAAGACAAAACTTTAAGGTAGATTTTCCTTCAATAAAACATGACCTGCTCTCCTCTGGTTCCTAAAATGACATATCTTACATACATCTTCCCCACTGTGGCTCTGAGGCTGGGCTTGAGCTGCTTGGGTAGTTTTCTATAAAGCACTCTTTCTTGTGAAGATCATGTCCCTTACTTTATTTTGGGTACCTCTCCTGAGAGGGGTCAGTTGATCATGAGAGGGAGGAAAAGACTTGAACCCATTACTACCCCCTTTAGCTTACCCCCCAGGTAGGTTAGATTAGATTATGATTCAGTTCAATTCAGTTCCATTCTCTTCAAACATTTTTTGAGTGCCAGCTATATGCTGAGTCCTGAGGTAGGCACTAGGAATACAGAGGTGAATAGATAAAGCAGGGCCTGCCCTTATGGTGCTTATATTGTAGTTGTGAAGCTGGACACTGAACAACTAATCCCAATGATGAAGGCAGTTTTGAATGATGCCAAAGCTACCTGTATGGTTTGGACCTGGGAAGTCCCCAAAAGCTCATGTGTTGAAGGCTTGGTCCCCAGATGGCGGTGCTATTGGGAAACCTTAGGAGGTGGGGTTTAGTGGGAGGAGGTGAGTCACCGAGGGAATGTCCTTGAAGGCTGTATCTTGTCCCCCACCCCACTTCCTGGCCGCCATGAGGTGAACAGCTGTGCTCTGCCATGATCTTCGACCATGACTTACTGCATCATCACAGGCCAAAAACAGTAGGACCAGCCGACTGTGAACTGAAACTTCCGGAAACCATGAACTAAAGTAAGTTGACAGGAGAGGACCCCCCAAACTACCACAAATAACAAAGAAATAAAAATATGAATTAGAAAGGAAAAATAGGAACCAAGATGGCAGGATAGCAAGAGGCAGCATGTCGTCGGCGCTCTGAGAGTCGGAGTTCGGCTGGTGGGAAGACTGCACCTTGAAAAGTAGGGCAGCCAAAACTCAACAAAACAATGAGAACCAAAGTGCAGCGGAATGCGAGGCAGTGGAAAGAGCGGAGGGCGGTAGGAGCTCAAAGCATCTCACCTGGTGAGCGGAGAGCGGAGACAAAGGCGCCATCTTGGCTGAGCCACACCAGCACCGCGGCCCCCAGAATCCTCCAGCAAAGAAACAGCTGATTCTTGTGAAACCAGCAATTATAGTCCATCAAAAGCAGTCGACATCGGATCATGATGAAGCCTAAGTCGAACCAGATCCACACCTACAATGGCGATGACTGCAAAGGGTGGGACGTGAACCTCAGTCCCCGCAAAGAAAGTGACGTGGAGAGACATAGATGAGGTGGCCAGGCACAGGAGCACCCCAACACCGAGAAAATGAGTGGGTGAAACATGGCCCCCCTGGAGTAGCCTAGCACTGGCACAAAAAAACCCAGCACTGAGGACATGGACGGACATGGCATGGACCCCTGGAACTGCCTAACGAGGTGAGTGAGATAAAGGGAGGCAGCGTGTCGCCGGCACCCCAAAACTGAACTCGGCCAATGGGAAGACTGCTTCTTTACAAGAAAAGTAGGGTGGCCAAAACTCAACAAAACAAAGAGAGCCGAAGAGCAGCGGAGTGCAAGGCAGCGGACGGAGTGGGGGGGGGTTAAACAGAACTCCACGCATTTCACCTGGTAAGTGGAGAACGGAGGCAAAGGCGCCATCTATGCGGGGCAACGCCTACACCGTGACTCCCGGAGACCAACAGCAAAGAGACAGCAGATCCTTGTGAAACCAGTGACTATGGGCCACCATTGAAACCGATCAACTCTGAAACATGATGAAGCCCAAGTCAATCCAGACCCACACCTACAATGATGATGGTTTCAAGGGGTGGGCCGTGAGCCTCTGCTTCTGCAACAAGTGCAATGAGGAGAGACAAAGAAGAGGTGGAGCAGCCCAACTCTGAGAACACGAGCCAGCGAGCCACAGTCCCCCATGAGCAGTCCAACACCATCCTGGAACACCCCAGAACTGAGGACTTAGATAGATGAGACATGCCCCCCTCCCCAGTGACCCAGCACTGAGAACACAGGCGGGTCAGGCCCTGGCCCCACCCCCAGGGACCCCCGAACTGTGAACGCGAGGCAGGCGAATGCTCGGCTCCGCCCCTAGAGAACCCCTCCCTCCGGTGCTGGGGACGCGGGGCAGATGAGCTCTTGGCCCCGTCCCCAGAGAACTCCTCCCCCCGTGCTGGGCACGTGGGGTGGACGGGCCCGGGCAGGCCCTCAGCACTGCCCCCGGAGATCCCCAGGCGCTGGGGACGCAGGGCGGACGAGCCCTCGGCTCTGCCCCTGGGGAACCCTGGCACTGGGGATGCGGGCAGGCAAGCCCTTGGTCCCGCCCCTAGAGAACCCCTCCCCCCAGCGCTGAGGACACGGGGCGGGCGAGCGCTCAGCCTCACCCCTGGAGAACCCTGGCACTGGGGACACAGGGTGGGTGAGCCCTTGGCCCCACCCCCAGGGAACCCCTCACCCCGGCGCTGGGGACGTGGGGCGGGCGAGCCTTTGGCCCTGCCCTCGGAGATCCCCCAGTGCTGGGGACGCGGGGTGGGCGAGCCCTTGGCCCCACCCCTGGAGAAGCACTCACCCTGGCGCTGGGGACTCAGGGAGCCCCCAGCCCCACCCTGGAGTACCCCAGTGCTGAGGTCACGGGAGGATGAGGCACGATCCCACACAGGAGGGACTCCAAAACAAAGAGAGAAAACCTCACATGAGTGAAGAAGGTGAACTAACTGGGTGAGATGGGAGGGAAGGAGAGGGAAACAAACTGGTGCACAGGATGGACTTACACAAAGATATCAAAGTCAACTACTACGCTGAAAATGGGAAGGAGGGAGGGGGAGGCAGCAGGGGTGGGAATTGGGGAGGGCTAATTGACCGATGAGTGCATGTATACGTCAACCACCCTGAAATCCTTCAAGATAAATGACTGCAATGCACTAATAAAGTAAAATTAAAAAATAAAAAAGAAAGGAAAAATAAAATAAAAAATAGAAATAAAAAATAGAAAAAATAAAAAAGTTTTAAAAATTATTTGAAAATATTTTGTAAATTAATACAAATTTTAAGGAAGATGAATTTTTTTTTATCCACTTAGAGTGGAGACTTGATTTTCTTGGTAGTGAAATTTCAAAAAAGGAATCCTCTTTTGTTCTAAATGGTTATGGGCTACTGTTGCCCCTGCTTGATTAAGTCTATGTTTCCTTTGTCCTTTAGGGAGCAGGATCTCGGCAGGTCAATTTGAGCTCGTTCGAGTCTTCTCTCAACTCCATTCTGGTTCAGTTTAAGGTTTGTGAATTGTTCCTTGCACGAGGTAGCTTTGGTGTTGTGTTGGGTGGGGAGGGAGAAGATCGTCTCCCTGTCAGTAGACTCAGTGATCCTGATTGTGTGACCTAAGAGCACCTCGGGGTCCGTGCTCATGTTGGGTTCCAGCTCCCCCTTTGTTGTGTTCAGGAGGGGTGTGCTAGAGAGAGAACCAGTAGACGCTGCTCAGCCTGGACAGACCCCGCCGGTGCAGGGTGTGTGGTGGGTGGGCCTTGGTGATGCAGTGGTTCTCAGTCTCTCTGCCACCTGAGCTGGCCCCCTTGTAGCTTGGGCTCATGCTGCTGCTACTGGGTCTATAACAGAAGCTGTATGTTTTGCAAGGAGAGCCTGCTAGGAGATCTTGGTCAAAGGTGCCCCTGGGTCTGGGGTCCTGCTGGTTCTTCTCCCTGTGCTACCTCTCGGGGGCGCTCTCAGGCCGTGCCAGTGGTGATGTTTGTTAGTATCGGTTCCCCTGGGCAGTTTGAGATCTGGACTGTGTGGACTTTCTCCAGTACTGTGCAGCTGGGTGCGTGGGGCTGTCCTCAGCACTGCTCAAGGTGTATAAACACTGGTGCTGGGTCGGGGGAGGAAGGGGTCTCTGGTTTGGCCGCAGAACACACCTGGATGCAGGGGAGCTCTTTAATGCTCCTTCAGCCCGGCTTCTGCTGGGACCTGATGGGTGGGAGGGGGCAGGGCTCTGCACCCAGGTACCGGGCTGGCCCAAGTGGGTGCCTGATGGCGGAGAGGGAAGGACCCCGGGAGACCAACTGAGCCGGCTAGGGAGCCTGTAGGCCCTACTGGGTCACCGGGGGACGTAGCACCAGGTGTGTGCTGCCTTTGCCGGCTGGAATGATTTGGATCCATGCGGCAGAGGGAACAGGTACAGGCTGAGGCTCCTTCTGCTGACACTAAGAGTGTGTGTGTGGGGGTTGGGGGTGCTCGCCCCACGGGGAGGGGGGCTCGGTCCACGTTGATTCATCGGGAAGTGGGAGCAGCTGTGCTGCAGGCTCCAGGGAGCGCTGGCTCCGGGCTCAAGCAGCTTTTGGTGAAGCCGCGTTTGTGGGGATGTTGGGGGGGGGCGCGCTCTCTGGGGTACAAGCGTCTCCTGTGCCCAGGCTGGGAGGCTGTGTGCAAGCTCCCACAGTGTTAGTTGGAGGAAGGGGGTCGTGTGCCTGGGCTTTGTCTGACCCGCTCGCTCTGATGCCATCTGCACAGTGCACTAGTTTAGGTTGTGATTGCAGAGCTCAGTGACCCAGAAAATGGTTGGGAAAAAAAGTTCTATAACAGCCCCGGCTACAGAGCTGAGGTGGCTTTGTAGATCCGAACACACTTGTTTATGGATCAGAGACTGTTAGTGTGGGCACTGTGAGGTCTGGCTGTGAGGCCTGGCCAGAGGAGGTTGAGAACAAAAGAACTCCAGCAGTGGTGGGAAAATGCTCCTAACCATCCCCCTGCCTCTGCCCCATAAATCTACCTGTCCTGGCCTGCGTCCTGGCCTGCAGTTAAAACCACTTGTCAGAGGACTACCTGACAGTTTGCTCTCCCTTCATCCTAATGCCCCATAAAAAGCCCCTAGTCTGTAAGGAAGGGGCTCCTAACTCCTGTGGACTCTCTCTCCCGGTCAGTCAGCTGCCTCTTCCCAGGTTTTATCCTTAAATAAAATCTTTTCCTGCTGTCGAGCTGTGCCCCCTGTTACCCCATATTCCCCAACAGTTAGCTCTGTTATAGTTGATAAGAAGTTGTTACTTGTTCCTGCCTTGCTTGCTTACCTCAGAAAGGCTAAGGGAAAGCCGGGTTGGGTGGCGCATGCCTGTAATCCCAGTACTTGGGAGGCTGAGACAGGAGGATTGCAGTTTTGAGGACAGTCATAGCAACTTAGGCTCTCAGCAACTTAGCAAGACCCTTTTTTGTTTTTTTTATGTGGCACTGGGGATTGAACCCAGGGGCATTCTACCTACCTCTGAGCTATACCCCCAGCCCTATTTTATTATTTTTATTTTGAAACAGAGTCTCGCTAGGTTGATGAGAGTCTCACTACTTGCTGAGACTGTCCTCAAACCTGTGATCCTCCTGTCTCTGCCTCCCAAGTACTGGGATTACAAGTGTGTGCCACCATGCCTGGCTTAAGACCCAATTGTTTTTTTTTTAAAGCTAGGGGAAAATTTCTTCGGTCAATTTTCTTACAGAGCTCCAGGATTTGTGTTCATCCCATCCGCCATCTTGAGCTCCTCCGAGAGAACATATATTTAAGTACACAGGGAGAATGTTCTATATGCATAGCCATCGATTTCCTGTATAAAGAAACATCCTGCTGTGAACTAGGAACTCCACATAGTCCATGTGTGCCTTACTTCCGTTACTGCCAGCCAGAAGCCAAAGGGTGAGAAAACGGTCCTATGGAAAGAACATATTAGGAATTCAGGGATCAGGGACCTAGTTCTATTATTATCACCAGGCAGAGGTGTGGTCATTGTGTTGATCTTCTTATTTATCTCTTCATTTATAGTACAGTCATTTTGGCAGGCTCGAAAAGTCACACTAGCTGCTTTCACTTGCTAAATGTTTTTAGTTGTCCTTAGATGCAATCTAAATGCACCCCCACAGTGTCACCTTGTTATAGCTTGTGTGACTGTGTCGCCCACCCAGTCGTGGATTTTTCCCCTCGGTGTTTATAGGAATTAATCACTGGGAGACTCAGAATTTAATGCAAGGCAAGATTTATTGCAAAAGCGAAAGTAACAGAGAGAGAGAGAGAGACATAATGATGAACTCACAACTGAGAGAGAGAGAGAGAGAGAGAGAGAGAGAAAGAGAGACAGGGAGAAAGAGAGAGAGACCTTCTTCTTGAAAAATGTGGAGCTTATATGGGTTACCCCTACCTCTTTCCTAGCCTGGTTGTTATCTTTGTTTATACCAGCATAAAATAATATAGCTACCTGTTTTAGCCTGCTTTGTCAGCATTCATGTGAAAGGATAATGTTTTTTCCCAAGTCCGGTTCTCAAGTCCGCAGACTTCTAAGTTTTAATGTTTTTATTTTTGTTATCAAATTCATCAATAGGCTAGTTTTGTTCTTTAGTCTGTTCTTTGTTCTGCTATCACCCTGACTACGTGAGAGGATGCATAGCTTTTCTTTAATTCTTGAACCTCTCTGTGGGTCTGTAACTTTGGGTTTCAGATTTATCTTATCTTAGGCCGACAGGCAGCTTGCAGCTTGTGAAGCAAACTTTTGCCTGTCTGTTTTAACCCTTCAAATGCTTGCTCTGCTCTAGGAAAGGGCATGGGATGAAATCCTTTACCCATTCCCGGATTAACCTGCTGAGCGCTCCTCACATTCTGTCATGGTTAGGGTCTGGAACCTCCTCCAAAGCTTCACGTGTCTCCAGTGCAGCCATGTCCAGAGGTGGGGCTTTGTGATGTGATTACTGGATCATGGGGGCTCTGATCACATCCACCAATGGCTGTACGGACTCCTGGGAAATGCGATCTCATTGGAGGAAGTAGGTCACTGGGGGCATACCCTGAAAGGGTTTGTCTTCTTTCTGCTTCCCCACCCTTTCTCTTCTTTCTGCTTCTTAGCTGTCTGAGCAGCTTCCCTCCACCACATCTTCTGCCTCGCCTCAGGCCCAAACAAATGTATCCGGCTGACCATGGACTGAGACTCTGAAATTGTAAGCCACAATAAATCTTTCCTCTTTGAAATTGATGTTGTTAGGTACTTTGGCCACAGCAATACAAAGCTGATCGACACATACTTGTAGAAATATGAATTAAAATCGAGACTGACACCTCTCTTCTTCCTGATTGTATTAAAGGAAGGATGCTTCCATTTAAAGACAGACTCTAAAAAGCAGGGGATTGGGACAAAGTGAATTGAGGGAAATTAATTTGGGTTCTGGACTGATGAGGAAGTTTTCTTATTTCCCTGCCTGGAGGATTAATGAAGATATGACTTTATAGGACTAGGGAAGCAATAATAATGGCTATAATGATCTCAAATTTTGAAACTTTCTGGTTTGGGGGTGACCAAATATGAATGACTCATAAAAAATATAAATTCCAGCCGGGCGTGGTGGCGCATGCTTGTAATCCCAGTACTTTGGGAGGCGGAGACCGGAGGATCCGGGTTTGCGGCCAGCCTTAGCTCTCTCGTTCTCTCTCTCTCTCCTTGTCTCTCTCTCTCTCTCTCTCTCTCTCTCTCTCTACCTAGTGAGGCCCTCCGCAACTTTGTGAGACCCGGTTTCAAAATAAAAGAATAAAAAATAGGGCCGGGTGTGTAGTGCGGAGGTAGAACGCCCCTGCGTTCAATCCCCGGTACCGCAAAAAAAAAAAAAAAAAAAAAAAAATATATATATATATATATAAATTCCAAAGATCTACTCTCTGAAATTTGGATTGGAATCTAGGCATCTGCATTTTCAAAAAAGCTTTGTACTAAATTTCACATGAATAGTGAGGCCTAGAAATCTTTAAATTCTAAAGTCTACTTCCTGAATCCTCCAAGATTATTGAAACCTGTTCGAGCAATATTTATTCACATCATTTGCTAACTAATAATGTTCTTTGTGTGTATCTTTTTCTTCTTTGAGTTTGGAAGATTGAGGGCAGTGGCTTTTCTTCTTTATCTTTGTAACCTCAGTAACAGTAGGTATTAAAAAGCTGCTGCTAAATTAAACCGGAACTATTGTACATATTTATTCAGCTTATAAGAAGGCATCGGTGTGGCAGATTCTACACTGAGCAGGGTTTTTGAGGTATGTTCATGTGTGTGTTGACTTTGTATTACTGTGACAAAAATACCTGAGAAAAACAACTTGAAGGAGGAAAGGTTTGTTTTGGATCATGGGTTCAAAGTTTTCAGTCCATGGTCACTGGGCTCCATTGATTCTGGGCTATGGTGAGGCAGAACATCATGGTGGGGAGCACGTGGTGAAGCAGAGGCGCTCACCTCATGGTGGCCCAGAAGCAAAAAGAGAGAGAGAGAGAGCAAAGGAAGGGATTGGGGACAAGATAGACCCTTCCAGAACATGCCCTCGGTGACCTACTTCCTCCAACGGGGCTCCACCTCCTACAGTTTCTGCCACCTCCAAATAGTCCATTCAATTATGAACCCCTCAACGGACTAACCCACTGGTGAAATCATGATTTGATCACTTTCCCAAAACATTGCTGCATTGGGGATGCATGAGGCTTTGTGGGGCCGTTCAGATCTAAACTCTAATAACTTGTTTGTATTTACTTTCATGATAGGACTTCTTCCTCTTGCCTTTTCCTCGTGACACTTTTTGTTTGCTACCCCAAATTGTATTTCTTACATAAAATTGCACAACAGTATAAGAACCCAGAAGAAAATCGTGTAGGTGTGATTGGATGGTTGGTTACCCCAGCCAAGGAGGATTAGAAAACTCACCTGTTCTGGTCTCTCAGTCCTAAGCCCTTTTCACTAAACTGACAATTCTGTCTCTCTTCCATCCTGAGGATAAGAGAAAGTTTTCTTTTGTCTCCTCAAAAACACATCCCTTGTGCAGCTCCCTTGCTTCCGGAGATGGTCCATTGGAGCGCTCTGGGTCTTGCATCACAGACTGGCTGCAGTTGCAGAGATAAAACAACGAAACAAATGCCATCAAGGCTTCCTCTAAGCTCCTAGTAAACGGATTTACACGCAGCAGCTATGGAACAAACCGAAACAGGAATTGACCCCTGGGACTGCCTCTGATTATTCAAGGTGCAGTAATCTCAGGGGGACCCATTCATCTCTTAGCTGACTGTAGAATAATTACAGGGAATTCAAGTTAAGACTTAAAAAGATTTGTCACTGGCCGATGGGTACCACTGGCTTACTAAAACTCAACACACTTATAATTAGTTTAAGCCAGCTACAAGTAACCCCGTGTTAAAATGCAAATTATTAAAACATCTATTACTAAATAAGAAAAGTTTAAAAAATATTAGGGATTCCAAGCACAGGAATGTGTGGTGAACTTGAAAAGCTTGATGCTAATTACGTGCTTCACTGAATTAAAATGAATTGGTGTTATTAATAAAGACTCAAATGATCCACCCTGCCAGCCCAACCTTTTACCACCTTGCATTTCATTAGAAATGAACTTTTCAATTAAGATTTGTCTTCCCACACTCACCAAATTGAGTTTTGCAGACTTATGGTTCAGTTATAGAAGCTTCAGGAACATGGTAGTTGCTGAGGGTGGATGTAGAGGTGGTGGGTCATGTCCAATTTGCCATGACAGCGTGCCAGTCTCTGATACAACATTTCAACTTCTTTCAGAATAATGCAGTCCCTTGTCTAGGTCCCTGACACTGAATAATTTATTCAATAAAATGGTGCAGTTTAAGGGAAAGTGAATGAAGAAGTTTACACTTGGTAGCAGCTCTCTAAAATAATATTTGCAGCCAAAAATTGAAATGAATCTGTCATTAACTATTTTGTAAGAAGAGAAGGAAATAACTAGGAATCAAAATGTTTGAAGATGTCTTATTATTCTCAACTTAGATTATCCTATGAAGAGCTTTCCCCATGCAAATGAGCAAAACATTCAATTTGAAATCCTTCCTAGAAACTAGATTGATTTGCAAATGTTTGACATATTAATAATTTCATAAGTAAATAAAGATATAATTTAGGGCATGATTCAGCATTTCTCAAAAAAAGTAATTGGGAGTATATTTATTCTGATTTGGTGATCTCTTTCACAGTGGTATAATTATTTTGGAGGCTGTTCTTCACCCCCAACGTCTCTTTTTTTTTGTTTTAACTTCGATTCACCCAGGTATTCACTGTTGTAAAGAAATGACCACTTCCCTCTTCCTGGCCGATATCAGCTGGAAGGAACTTGATTTTTTTTGGGGGGGTGGTTTATTTGTACCTCTCTCCTTTAGATTTTATTATGTGCAGTTCTCATTTCACTGACAATTTTTCATAAGATCTCTGTTTCCAGAAAATAACATCTGGCACGTGTCCTGGCCAGTTACTTGAGGGCAGGGCCTTGTCTGTCCTGTTTGCCGCTGTGTCTCCAGTGCCCTGAGTGGTGCCTGGCACACAGTGGCTACGTGACCGTCCTTCTCACCTCAGCCAGCTGGCCTTCTTACCCACCAGTCCCCTGCGCTCTGTCTCCTCAGCTCTTATCCCCAGCACAACCTACAGTCATCCCCACTTCCGGGTGGTGCTCACATTGTGCTCCCCACTGAATCTGCTTCCCTCCTCTTCTCTGTCTAACCAAACCCCACCCATCTGACCACGCTCGGGTTCCAAGCCCTCTGTACTGTTGACTGGACAATGCTGGTTGACAAAGCATTCGTTTTTAACAGTCTAACTGTATCTCACTATCATTTGCTGTCCCAGGGTTTCATGAGAAATGGTGTTTGCCCATGTGGAATTTGGGATGAGAGGCCACTGGTCTGGGGCTGGGACACATGAGCAGTGTGGGTCTTATGCCTGATGCTTGTGTGGTGTGTTTGGTCCCTCCAGGACTCTACACTGCACGGAGGCCTGCATTAGACGTCCCATGCCCACTGCTGATTGACAGTCCTCTTTCCTCACTACCACAGTGAATGATGCCTACTTGGCTTTGATCCCTGCATCTATTTTGGTCATGACTTCAGGGAGACAATCAGGTCAAAACATGGCAGACATTCCCTCTCTTGTTTTTCCTAAGCTGCCTCTCATCTTTCTGGGTAGCTCAGCAGCTTCTACAGAGAAGCCGCGTTCTTTTTTTTTTTTTTTTGCGGTACCGGGGATTGAACCCAGGGGCATTCTACCTCCGACTTACACCCCAGCCCTATTTTTTTTATACTTTATTTTGAAACCGGGTCTCACGAAGTTGCAGAGGGGCTCACTAATTAGCTGAGGCTGGCCGCGAACCCGGATCCTCCGTCTCCGCCTTCCAAGTACTAGGATTACAAGCGTGCGCCACCACGCCCGGCTAGAAGCCGCGTTCTTAATGTTTGGCTCTTTTCTGGTGTCCTGTGTTCCAGCCCCAGCCAAGTGCCCTCTTTCTGCGTCTGGTTGCCTTTGCCTCTCCTTTACTCTTCCCAACTATAACATATCATTGTTTTTTTTTTAAAGGCACATTTTTAGTTTGGTCTATAATCCTTCTCTACTTGAAAATAGTCACTTTCTCTTTTAAAAAATGATTTCATAATTTGTACTTTTCACTGTCAGACTGACCTTCCTTTCACTTAGTTCAAATTACTGAGCTTTTATGGTATTGAGCTACACTTGCACCCTTAAATTTAAAAACTGCCTTTTTCTGTCAAATCTTATTTAGGAGGGTTAACAGGAGAATATGACTATACATAGAATGTTGACACCTAAACAGGATCCTTGAAATAGATGACCTTGGATGTGGGCTCTGAGATAATTAGCAAAAGGGAATTGACAGGAACCAACTGCTTCCAAGATAGCAGAGGGTCACAGTCAAAAGAAAGAGCAGCAGGAATTGAATAGACATGCTGATCACAGACAAACGCTTACCAAGGGATCTGTATCTGTAAAGAAAATCATTGGGACACCTGTTATTCATTCAGTGGTAATCCTGTGAGTGTGTATTGAGCAGTAACTATATTATCTGCACTGTTCTAGGCGCTGGTGATATAGAGAAATGAGAGAGGGTCATTGACCTACTCACACTCTGGGGAGGGGGTGGAAATCAGGGTAGAGGTAACAGTAAAAAATATAAAATGTATTGTTTCCGGGATATAAAAGTGGTAAATTTTGTTTTAGATCCTACCATCACCTCTGGCCTACAGAGCAGCATCCCAACTGGACACTTTAGTGCTAGCGCCCCTTTCTCTAGCACATTGTTTATAGTCTTGGTAAAAGGATGTCGTCTGGGCCTTTCAGTAGAACATAATCATTGAGTGTGTCTTCTGGTCATGCATAGTATACCCATACCAGTTGTAGTGGTCTGGATTTAGAATGTCCCCCTCGATCTCATGGAAACAAGGTAGCAATGTTGTAAGCTGGGCTTGGTGGCTAAAGAGGGGTCCTTGGGGGTGTGGCCCTGGGAATTATATATGGTTCTCTCCTTCCCTTGCTCGCTCTCTGCCTTCGGCCTCTGTGATGTGAGGAGCGGAGCTTTGTGCTCTCCCTCTCTCTGCTTCTGGCCTTCATGATGTGAGAGCACAGCCCTTGCTCTCTCCCTTTCTCTCTGCTTTCTGTCACCATGCCCTGAGCTCTGCATACCCACCTGACACACACTGCACCTCTAAATCTCCAAAAAACGGTGAGCAAATAAATCTACCTTCCTCTAGGTTGTGTGGTCAGTCATTTTGGATTACAGAAGGTAGAATATTGACCAAGACACCAACATAGCCAGGTGTTTTATTATTATTTTGTGTGTGTGTGGCACTGGGTGGGGATTGAACCCAGGGGCATTCTATCTCTGAGCTACTTAAGATTTAAAAAAAAATTTTTAAATAGGCTCTCACTAAATTGCTGAGGGAGTCACTAAATTTCTGAGGCTGGCCTTAAACCTGCAATCCTCATCTTAGCCTCCCAAGTATTGTGCTTACAGGCACGCACCATTATGCCTGATTCCATGAGTTTTAAAATCCCTTCTTCTACCGTTTGCCATGGCCATCCTGGTATCAGTGTTGATCAGGGAGCACTATCATTTTTTTTCTTGTTTCTAGGAGTGATTTCCACAGCAGGCTAGTACCCTCTCTTGGGGATCCATGGCAAGGTGTTAGATTCTGTATCTTGGGGGATCACCCCCAAGTCAATGAACACTTCCCTACTTTATGTTCCACTCACCTTGATTCCGCACATTTATTGCCCTGGTACATGCTAGGAAATGCTAGCTAAATTTGCAGCTATTATGGTATGTTGTCTCTTTTCTTCCTTATCAAGCCCAACACATCCTCCTTTAACCCTAGATATAGACCTACTGGTCAAGAGGGGAAGTAGGGTGGGTCGTATTGCCTTGCTGGGGAGAGAGGACTTTGCACTGTTCCCCGGGATGAGTTGGAAGGGAGAGTACTACCACTTAGTAGGAAGGTATAGGGTCCCCCTCTTTTTTTTCCCTATATCCTAACTGAAAAACACAGAAAGGCTTGACCGCCATGTGACCCAGTCAGCTGCAATTTTTCCCCCCAGCTAGGCCCAAGCCAGGTCCTTGAACATCCCCAGACACTGATAATGATGTTTAGGTTGTTGCTCAGAAAGAAACTGGCCCTGGCGCCGAGCCACACCCTCACGTAAACCTCCTACTTGGACCCCCTCGCTGTGGACACACTTAAGTAGAATGTCCCTTTTCTCTCACTGTACTTGGTGAGGACAAACTGCAGCACTCTGTAAGCAAGCTCCCCTAATAAATGCTGTGGACTGATCACCACATAAAAAAGCACAAATTTAGTGCTTTTTTTATGTGGAATCCCAGCTGGACCCATCTCAGGACAGTTAGGGGCACTCCCTTGTGGGAACTCCTCTGCCTTTTGGGGTGACTGCAGCCAAGGGTTTGGGGAGATGAAACAGGATGGAGGGACACTTCTTCAGGCTCAGAAAATTCAGAGGTGTCCAGGAACTTGAAATCTTCAGGACATCCTCCTGGTGTCTTCGTTGCATGTCAGGTCCTAGGTTTTCCCACACAGGACCCTGACCTTCGCATGACAGACCTGCTTTGTTGGGCACTCAACATTTTTAGTTTAGTCACTTGGACCATTAAATCCTGGGCTTGTTCCTTGTTTTTTCTTTGTCCTTGCAGCGTAGGAGATAAGGGGTTCATTGTGTTACCAAAGAGGTCCTCTGGCTTTTCCAATTGCTTTCCCATTGCTTGTTAATTTTTCTGAGCATCTAGTTTATTTCTGAGGGGCACCAATATACCTTGACAATAACCATCCAATCTCATTTTCCTTGTAGTTATATTTTTCTTATATAAGTTTCAAATGCCTGATACATTGCACCAATGAATTTTAAGAGGCAACTTGTACATTGCCTTTCTTTTTTATTAATAAGCATATCATAGTAATATTATAGTTAACTTTGTTGATTGGTCCCGCGGTTCATGATTTTCTCAAGGACAAAGTTATATCACATTCAGTTTTGTATAAATGTTTTTTTTTAATAAATGCATGAGATATTTTGTGGGCAGGTATTTTTCTAAGGTCTCAAATTTTATCATGGATTACTATCTCTATCACCTAGGACTAGGAGGAGCAGTTTTAAATCTATTTTTAAAAAAATTAATAAGGATTATACCTTCATTGTTCTTGAATCAAACTAGATGTAGACCCACAATATTATTATTTAGTAGGTTCTTCATGATGATGAAAACCAGTCTTACCCTGGCTGAAAGTTGAAGTATTTAAAATGTACAAGACATGCAATAATGATTCTCAATAGAAAACCTAAAATAGATTTTGAGATACTGATGATATGTGGTTTCTCTGGAATATGACTTTTAAATAATAATAGTAATAACTAATTTTCAAAGAGTACCTAGTATTTGCCAGCACTCTATGTGTGTTAACTCCTTTATTCCTCAAAATGATCCCTTGAGGAGGCTACTATTGTCATTTCCATTTTTCAGATGAGGAAACTGAGGCACAGAAAAGTCATATTTTCCCCAAGTTCCCAATGCAACTCTTAAGTGGACTTTGGCTTCAGAGTTGTATCATGTCTATCCTATATTTAAAAACCTAACATTTAAAAAAATACATATTGTTTTTTTAAAAAGGTAGCACTTAGCCAGGCATGGTGGCACATGCTCGTAATCCTAGTACTTGGGAGGCTGAGACAGGAGGATCGGGTTCGGGGCCAGCCTCTGCCACTTAGTGAGGCCCTCCGCAACTTAGTGAGACCCTGTTTATTTTAAAATAAAGAATAAAAAATAGGGCTGGGGGTGTGGCTCAGAGGTAGAATGCCCCTGGGTTCAATCCCCAGTACTGCAAAAAATAAAAAATAATAAATAAAAAAGTAGCGTTTACTAAGAAATGTTTATCCACTCAGATAGATTTCAAAAAGTCTACATTGCTTTTGGGACTTTTTTTGTTAACATTGGAACATCCAGATTGAAAACAAATCCCCTACACTGTAGAAAGATACCTGTGAAGCCCTTCCTCTGCCTATGGTTAAGGCACTATTTATATATCTTTTCAGCTGAGGGTACCTCCCTCCCATCATTGGTCTCTTGACTCAAGGACTGAAGTGATGTGCATCACCCAGGAGGGGTGCTAAGTCATATTTTCTTTTTATTAAGTCCAAATTCTCCCTCAGTGTCTCTGGCCTTCCCAAGCCAGCTCTTTAACATAGTCATGCATATCAGTTGATCAACTGGTTGATCTTTAGATGGTAACAGGGCTTCCTGCATGGCCCTTATTCTAACAGGACTGACCTAGCCCTAACATACCATAAATACAGCCCCTACAGAAGCCTGAAAATTGGTTCTGCTTGATTGTCTTTACAGGGTCCTAGACTCATTGCTTAATTTCTTCCTGATGCTTTTGCCATAAAAGTTCTGTAGCCTATAATTTTTGTAAAAAATACATCTAATTCCTGGTGTTAAAAAAAGGTTTCTGATAACTAATCACATTTATAGGACATCTCAATCTTAGACAACATTTATACTTACTGCCTGTTTTTTAAAACAAGCGAGACGGGATAGCATCTTTATTTGCTGTTTTTATCAATATCAAGTATATTGAACACCTGTTATGTGAGAGATATAAAAATTTTACCCTGTCTGCCTCCCCCCCTTTTCCCCCAGATATTATGTCCTCATTCTGTCAGACTCTCTATTTGAAGACTGATCTCCTTGTTGATCATACCGTGGTCAGATGTAACACTTTTGGCTTAGATCTCAGAACAGCAATAATGCAGAAAACATTTGCAGTCCTTATGGTTTTTGCAACATGAGGCAGAGTCTCAGCACGTGCTCCAGCCAGCTGCTCCCAGCTCTTGTCCGCATCTGTGTGTGTCTCTGTGAAGTTTATGCACATCATAAACATGGCTAACTTGCACTTGCCATTGCAGACGACCAAGCTCCAGCAGCTGTCCTTCCCTTATTGAATGTCCAGCTCCACTCTGCAATCCAGAGTGTCACACCATCCTAGAGGAGGTAAGCTTCCCAAGGACAAAGAGATTCTATCATTATGTTCCCCAGGATCCAGAGTGTGCCTTACACATGTGGCAAGGGGCCAATAATTTTAGTTGAATCAAGTATCGTACATCCATAGAAACATATGTTCACTTTCTCTCTCCCTTTTCATAGTGTCATGGGGAGACACGCTAATTCTGAGGGGTCCTTGGCCTCCATGATGAATAAGAATTTCAACACGTGCCATCAGAAAAAGGCAAGGGTTTAATTAATTTAAGAAAGGTGGGGATATAGGTTGGGGGTCATCTCAAGAAGGGGAGAGCGAGTCTCCCTGCACGTGTCCATCCATCCAAGCGAGCAAGA
>PVJS01036793.1:0-20264 GCA_004027185.1 Glis glis | reverse complement strand
AGAGAGAGAGAGAGAGAGAGAGAGAGCTGAGGCTGGCCGCGAACCCGGATCCTCCGGTCTCTGCCTCCCAAAGTACTGGGATTACAAGCGTGCGCCACCACGCCCGGCTGGATTACAACTTTTTTTGTGTGTTACTAGGGATTGAACCCAGAGGCATTCTACCTCTGAGCTATACCCCCAGCCCTATTTTTTTTTTAAGGTACCGGGGATTGAACCCAGGGGCATTCTACCTCTGGGCTACACCCCCAGCCCTATTATTTTTTTTATTCTTTATTTTGAAACAGGGTCTCACTAAGTTGCAGAGGGCCTCACTAAGTAGCTGAGGCTGCTCGCGAACCCGGATCCTCCTGTCTCAGCCTCCCAAGTACTGGGATTACAAGCGTGTGCCACCATGCCCGGCTATTTTTTTTTATTTTGAAACAGGGTCTCACTAGGTTGATGAGAGTCTCACTACTTGCTGAGGCTGTCCTTGAACCTGAGATCTTCCTGTCTCAGCCTCCCAAGCACTGGGATTACAGGTGTGCGCCACCACGCCTGGCTTGGCTTACTTCTTTTAAAGCAAGGCTCCGGGCCAGCAGGGCTGTGACCCCCGAGGCCTGACAGTGCCGCCCTCGCTGTAGTTCTTGGCCTTTGCTTTCCCTGCAAACTGCCTCCACCACCTGCTGGGGGAAGCCAGCAGGCTGGAGCAGGCGTATTCCTACCTGCACTGCGTCCTGAAAGGCAAACACGGTGGGCACTGCATTGTGCTTCAGGTTTTTGCGGTTTCCAAAGGCACTGAAGCACTCGGGTCTGAAGTGCTCGGAGCAGATGACGGTGTGCTGCTTGGGCTTGAAGTTGGCCCGGCCAATGTTCAGCACCCATTCCTTCAGCAGCTCGGGGCGGCTGAACGGGAACCTGAGGCAGACAGAAGGGAGAGATCTAGCGGGGCCGAGTTTTGTGGACGTGTCACACCAACATAGCATATTTAAAGGACGGCTTTGGAAACGCAGTAATCTAGCTTTGTTAAATTACATCTAACTTCTGGAAACTTCTGTGGTGGCTGTTAATGGCATCTTTTTCTGGAAGTTTCTGTCATGGCTGTTAATGGCATCTGTGTGTGTGTGTGTGTGTGTGTGTGTGTTACAGGGGAATGAACCCAGGGGCATTCTACCTCTGAGCCCTTTTAATTTTTTATTATACCCCCAGCCCTTTTAATTTTTATTTTGAAACAGGGTCTCCTTTAAATGGCTGAGGCTAGGCTGGCCTTGAACCTGCGATCTTTCTGTCTCGGCCTCCCAAGTACTGGGATCACAGGTGTGCGCCACCACACCCAGTTTGATCTGGGTGTATTTTGCAAGCCAGGCAATGTTTACCTGTGGACTGTGAGATAAACAGAAGGTAGGAGTTTCACGTTTGTGATGGAGGAGGCTATAGAAGGCAGGACGGCGTGATCTGTTCACTTTTTATGTCAGGTGTTAAATTCAAAGTGCTCTTTGGATTGTCCACGTGCTGGAGTGGCAGGTGTGCACACGTGTCTGGAGATGTCCCTGTGCAACCCATAAGCTCAGGTGAGACGGGAGGCAGTGTGGGCGGGGATCATCGCTGGCCCACTGTCTGCACCTGAGCACTCCAACATTTAGTGTTGGAAATGGGGAGAATCAGCAAAAGGAGACCGAGAAGGGACACTGTCCCAAGAGGGCAGAGACATGTCCTCAGAGCCACATGGGGAAAGCAACCAATTGTCTCGAATGCTACAGAAAGGCGTGGCGGCTCATGCCTGTAATTCCAGTACTTGGGAGACTGAGACAGGAGGTTCGAGGGCCAGCCTCAGCAACTTAGCTAGGCAAGACCCTTAGCAACTTAATGACACTGTGCTTCAAAAAAAAAAAAAAATAGGGCTAAGGGTGTAGCTCAAAGGTAAGATGCCAAGCCAGGAGTGGTAGCGCACACCTGTAATACTAGTACTTGGGAGGCTGAGACAGGAGGATCGCAGGTTCGAGGACAGCCTCAGCAAGTAGTGAGACTCTCATCAACTTAGTGAGACCCTGTTTCAAAATAAAAATAAAAATAGGCCTGGGGGTGTAGCTCGGAAGTACAATGCCTCTGGGTTCAACCCCCATCACCAAAAAAAAAAAAAAAGGTAGAATGCCCCTGGGTTCAATCCCCAGTACCACACACACACACACAAAAGCTACAAAGAGGTGGATTGGATGAGATCAGATTGGTGGGTTTAGCATCATTAGGATCACTGATGACTGGGCTCTTTGGCTCTTTGTGAGTGGTGAGAATGGGTTCAAAAAAAATAAGATGGCCGGGCGTGGTGGCGCACGCTTGTAATCCCAGTACTTGGGAGGCTGAGGCCCTCCCCAACTTCGTGAGACCCGGTTTCAGTAAAGGATAAAAATAGGGCCGGGGGTGTAGCGCGGAGGTAGAATGCCCCTGGGTTCAATCCCCGGTATCGCAAAAAAATAAAATAAAATAAAATAAAATGACTCCATTCCCAGGAATATGCTCCACAGAAGCATAAGGATACATGCTCCAGGAGACAGGAGGTCTCTTGCAAAGAGTCCAGAGTAGCTGTTGTGGCCAAAAATATAAAAAGAAAACAGAGCCACCCAGATGCCCTTCGATTACAGAACGGGTAAATTTTGGCAAATGCATTCGATGGAATACTATCCTGCAATGAAAAGGAAGGATGGGCTGCATGTGGCAAGGATGACTCTCACAAATTCGTGAGCCAAAGACAGAAGAGTACATGATGTGATTCCATTTATGTGACGTTCAAAACAGGCCAAAGCGAGTCACTCTGATAGAAGGCGGGAGGCATCCATGAGAAGGCGGGAGGGGAGGGACTGGAAGGGGTGCAGGCGGGGTCTTCTGGCGGGTGGTGACGGTCTCCTGCAGCGGGGTTCGCTCGGGGTTTGTGTCCTGACGTGTGCCTTTTGCTGCCCGTCTGCTGCATTTCAATAGAAGCGTTACGACGGCGTGATGGGCACAGGCCGCCGGCCCTGGGGAGCCGCGCTCTGCAGGGTTGGAGGCTGAGCGCAGGTGTGCTCTCCGGGGCGCGCTGGGAAGGGGAGCGCGGGCTCCCCGCGCCACCGCCTGGGTCCCGGGCTCCCTTCTGGGGCTGGCGCAGGGAGGACCGGCGGGGTCCCGGGCGCAGCGGGGCACGCACTGCCCCACGCCGCGGGCTTCCCGGACACCGAGCGGCCGCCGATCTGGTCCGCCCGGACCCGCCCGCCCCGCACGCCCCTGCCTCGCTGCGTTCCGCGGGGACGCCCAGGCCTACAGCCCGGCGGGAACCCCGGTCCCGGCCCGCCCGCCCGCCCGCCTCTCACCGGTGGAAGGTGAGCTGCTTCCTGCGGTTGCTGTAGCGGTTGCAGCACTGGCGGGCCGCGCACGACTTGGGCATCGCGGAGCCGGGCCCGCGGCCCCTCACAAAGATGGCGGCGGCGGGGCCTGCGGGGCGAGGGCGGGGCCGGGCTGTGGGCGGGGCCTGGTGACGGAGGAGCTGTGGGCGGGGTCTGGTGACGGGGCGTGGTTGTGGGCGGGGCCTGGTAACGGGGCGGGGCCGGGAGGGAGGGAGGCAGGCAGGCGGGCTCCGCTCCAGGGCGCGCTCCTCCCGCGGCCCCAGACCCGCGGCAGCCCCGGCGGCGTGAAGGCCCGGGGCGCCACGTCAGGCGTGCTGCTGGCTCCAAGTCAGGCCCGAAAACCCCGGCCCGACCTTGGACCGGTGCGAGCGCCACCCCGGTTCGCTCAAGGCCTCGGCCTCCTTGTTTCGAGCCAACCCCCCCTCGGCAGCTCACACCCACTAACAGCCTTGGAAAACTAAAACCCGATAAAGGCCCAGCCCCCCAGCTGAGCCAATACTTGAAGGTTTCCAGAGGCGGTGAGTGGGCTTCGGATCCTGACGTCATGGAGGAGGTTCCAGTGGCCACTGGCTGGTGGGATGGACAGGACAGGCTTGACACTGGGGGCCACCACGGGTAAAGGGACGAAATGAGCACCCAAGGGAGGTTCCAAGCCAGGCTTGCAGAACCTCGGAGGCTGCAGCCTTTCCCAGGCAGGTGAGCTTCAATGGGATTAAGGTAAATCAATCTGACCGAGAAATCATGAAAGGTGTATGTGTGTGTGTGTGTGTGTGTGTGTGTGAGCTTCACTGGGATTAAGGTAAATCAATCTGACCGAAAAATCATGAAAGGTGTGTGTGTGTGTGTGTGTGTGTGGTACTAGGGATTGAGCCCAGAGGCATTCTACCTTTGAGCTACACCCCCAGCCCGATTTTATTTGGAAACAGGGTCTCACTAGGTTGAGAGTCTCACTACTTGCTGCGGCTGTCCTCTTAACCTACCATCCTCCATTCTCAGCCTCCCATGTACTGGGATTACAGGCGTGCACCACCATGCTCTCATGAAAGCTTTTTTTTTTTTTTTTTTGCAGTACTGGGAATTGAACCCAGGGGCATTCTACCTCTGAGCTACACCCCCAGCCCTATTTTTTATTTTTGAAACAGGGTCTCGCTAAGTTGCGGAGGGCCTAAGTAGCTGAGGCTGGCGGCGAACCTGTGATCCTCCTGTCTCAGCCTCCCAAGTACTGGGATTACAAGCGTGCGCCACCACTCCTGGCTTCATGAAAGCTTTTAATGGCTGCTCATGCTGCATTTATTTCTGAAAAATTCACTAGAAAAATGTATTAAGAGCTGGGTTCTGTGGCCCAGAACTGTAGTCTCGAGACTGAAGGCTGAGGCAGGACTGCAAGTTCAAGGTTAGTCTGGACAATTTAGTGAAACCTTGTCTCAAAACACAAGGGCTGGGGGTGTAGCTTACTGATAGAGCATCCTTGGGTTCAAGTCCCAGCACCACACACACTCAAAGAGGTATTCAGGGCTGTGGGCATTTTTTTTTTTTTGGCAGTACCAGGGATTGAACGCAGGGGCGTTCTACCTCCGCGCTACACCCCCGGCCCTATTTTTTATACTTTATTTTGAAACTGGGTCTTACGAAGTTGCGGAGGGCCACCACGCCCGGCCCCATGGGCATTTTTCATCCTGGGAAATGCGGAGCCCAGCTTGCATTTACTTGCCAGTCTTCATGTAATCCTGGCATGGGGAAGAGAGGGAGAAGGGCCACCCACTGTCCTCAGCACAGAACACACACACCTGAAGCTAGACCAGACCCTCAAAGTAGCAATATCTTTATTTACAAAATATACAGTTTCACAGAAACAGCTTGCTTTATACACATAAACTTTATAATTACACAGAACCATGTAAACGATGTTAAGTGTCTGGCCTGGCCAAAGCCCATGGGAAGGGCCCACTTTGGGGGTGACGGTCTTTCCCTCCCCTCACTTCATTAGCCACCAACCAGGAGCCCCTAAACAGGTCATGCCTAATTTGCATAAAGAAGCTGATTGCAGCTGCCCAGCTCAATCTACCCCAAAAACCAAGGTGTGTGAAGTCTCAGACACCACCCACAGGGATAGATCTGTTAAAAGAACGAACAAAATCAAGGAAACAAATCGAGATGAGTCTCAAATGCGTTCCAGAAGCATCAAACCTCCTAGCACACAGAACAATCACCAGGGAGGGCTGGCAGCTCCACTCTCAAATCCCACATATTCTTAAATGCACTTTTAAAATCTTGTGGAGTTTTTAAAAAGTCTTAAGAAACACAGTTTGGAACTTTGGTTCTTCTCATAGTAAAGACACTGGACAGGCATTGTCATGGGGCAGATCTTTGGCAAATTCCTCCCCAACTTGTCCTGGATGTTTGCCCCAGTCGGAGCCAGACAATAGCCTGGGGACAAGGTTGTTTCTCAACCAGCTCACTATTTCCCTCTACAGCAGAATTCCCCCTTGGGATCTTCACAATAAACTGAGTTTCAGGAACTATTTCTACTTTCATACTTTAAGCAACAGGATTTTTAAAAACTAAGACAGCTGACTGGACGAGTGTGAAGGATACTAGGACAAAAAAGGGCTCTGATGAGCCAAATCACTGCTCAATCCCCTTGGTGCTTCAGTGAGAGGACCTGGAGAATGCATGATTCCCCCTACCACCAAAGGTTGACACATGGAGGGAAGAAACTCCCAGCAGGGGGACCGAGACCCAGCCTGCTGCAAACAATATGCAAACAAATGACTAACTTGGGCATTCTTCCCTTTTCATGCCTTACAAGAAATAATGCTTATGAAACATACCCATCACTTTACAAAACATTCTTAAGAACAAGTACTTGAACTGCTGAAAAACAAGGTCATTTCAGAGAAAGCTGAAGTTCTCCTTGCCCCCTGAACGCCAATAACACCAGTGTCTGGGATACACTGCCTGCAGAGTTCTGTGGGGCTCCAGGAGCAAACTGCCTGGTTTCTCCAGATCTGATCTTCACAGGGCTTCCCAGACCAGAAGCCCAGGTCAGACCGAGGAACACTGTTCGACACAGTTCAATAGTATATACCTGAAGGCCAATGTTCTTGTACCACTCACTCACCAATTGAAACTACAAGGAGGACTGAAGTCCTAACCTTGCCCTATGGAACTAGCAGGCCAGCCTGTATCAAGGACATACTGAGAATTGCCCACAGGAGACCTCCCTCCAGATTTTTCTTTAACCCATTATTTAAAGGAACACCATACATGTTCCAAGACTGCCTAATCTTTAGATTGCTACTGGAACAGATGACGGGAAGAGATGAGAGAACCTAAGTGCTCCCATACTTGAAAACAGCTTGCCTGGGCCCGCTGGGACCTCGTACACCAACTGGAGAGAGAGGGCACCAAGCAAGAAATCGGCCAATACTTTTGGCTGTATCGTGCAAAAAGACAGGTTTTTTACATCGTGCAAAACAGGAAACTGAGTTATGAACATGGGCCACCTCACCCCCAAACAACCCCCTTTCCACAGAGAAGTGGCCACATACTGTCCCTTTTAACAAACAGGAGAAACCAAAGAATCACCAGCTCACCCGCCACCCCAGGGCGCCTCGAAGTGAGACCAGAGGGCTATGGCAGCAGCTCCCTGGACTAGCAGGTGCCGCCGAAGCAGGCCGAGTGCAGACCACAGGGGGGAGACTTGGATGGCTACTGTACAGACACTTACGGTGAGAGACTGACACTCGAGAAGAAACATACACATATGGCTGTTCCTTCACAGGCCGGGGAAACCAACGTCTATCCCCGACACAGTGGAGGCAGGAGTAACAGCTAGCACTTATTCCACACGGTGGGAATTTGTTAACAATGATAGCAAAAGTTCACAACAACCATATGCCCTCACTTTCAGCTGAACCAAACCCACTGTACTGGGTGTTCAGTCCACCTCCGCTGCAGAGAACACAGCTCTGGCAGCAGCTTTGGCCAACTAAGATTTTATTCGCTCACTGGCTATGTACAGTTTCTACCTTGGACAGCCTGTCCTTTTGCTTAGGCACCTGAATGGCAGGATCTGCCCGCACCAGCGCTGGGAATTCTGTGCTCAACCGAGGGAGGGCCAGAGAGCCCCCTCCCTTCCGGTCCCTTGCCCTTGCCAGCTGCAGTCAGTCCAGAAACAGCTTCCGGGAGCCCATTCGGGAACGGTTGGAACGGCGGATGTCAAACTTGGAGTCCCGGCACTTTTGGCAGACAAATACTTCAGGAACATTGGACTTCCGGATTTTCGCACAGGACAGGTGAATCCAGGTGTGGCACTCGTTACACTCGATCATGGGGCGCCCGGCAAATGGCTTCATACAGAAGCAGGTGACGAGGTCCCAGGAATCATCATCTGCAAGGGAAGAAAGACGTGAGGGAGAAAGCACGTGAGAGCACCTTCCCCCAGAAGAGTAGCTCATCACACAGCATGACTGAACCCCATCACCCAACTAATACAAATGACTCCCCCTTTCACACGATGCCCATCCCTCTCTCTGATCACGGAGTACGTGCACTGAGATGTGGGGTGACCAGGTACTACCCAGATGTCCGGTCACTTTTACACCCCGAGACTTCTACATCATGGAGCCTGGGCTGTCTGCTGATCGACCCATTCCTAAGCATCTCCTCTGCCTTCCCGAGGATGGTAGGCACACTCTGCGACCATAAGCAAGGGCCAGAACCCCTGATCCAGAGAGGACTACTGAAGCACCCTCTTCTACCCCCAGCCAACAGGCCTCCATGCCTCCAGGCCCACTGACCTGAATCCACCATGATGTCCTCATCGTTGCCGGTGCTGTCCTCGTCTCGGAACACCACCTGCTTTCCCTGCCGGACAATAGTCCGTTTGCCTTCAGTTTTTATTTCTTTGACCTGATCAGGTGACACGGTAGCACAAGATCCACTGGAAGGAGTATCAGAGTCCCAGCCAGAGCAGGGGTCGCTGGGAGCCTGGGGGATATCCTGCAGCGTGGGACTTGTGGGGGTCTCCACATATGGATCTGCAGCTTCCAGCTTCAGCAGCGCCCCCCTGTACCCCTCCTTCACAGGCACATCGCTGTCCCTTCGCTTCCTCTTCTTCTTCTTCTTCAGCTTGTCCGTTTTCTTTCTGTCCAACAGGAAGTTACTAGGCTTGGCCCGCTGCAAGAGGGTGGGCTGCAGGTGGCTAAAACAGCGGTCAGACACCGGCAAGGGCACCGAGGACGTGATGTCAGTGAAACCGGCATCCCAGCCGTCGCTGTCAATAGTGCCAGCAGTGCTGTTGGCAGGGCTGGGGCTGCTCCTCAGAGGCAGCTCCTGAAAAGACAGAGGCAAAGGGGGTCTGGTTACTCTGAGTCCCCAGTGATAAGAGCTGCCCCCAGCAGAGCTCTCCCGGCCCCAGCCCAGCAGGTTGGGCCTCCCCGAATACACCAGCACAACCTGAGCAGAACTGCACATGGGGAAGTGTCATTAGTACTCTAGTGGGACATCACCTTCCCTGGCTGAACCCTCAGCCCCTGCCCCACGGCCAGGATGCGAGCTCATGCTCAATGTCCAAGGAAAGGGCTGGGGGTGCGGCTCGGCCGTAAAACACTTGCCTAGCATTCTGGAGGCCCTGGGTTCCACAGCCCCGCAAAACAAACATACATATACATACACACACACGGGAATGGACGCTGCAGACACCCTATCATAGCCTCCTTTTTGCTAATTGTAACACCTCTCCTTCCATTTGTCCTCCCCAAAAACTGTATTTTTTAATTAAGTGAATTCAAATTAATTTTGAGAACTGTTTTTTGAGTGTGGTACTGGGGATTGAATCCAGGGGCTTTCTACCTCTGACGAAGTTGCGGAGGGCCTCACTAAGTAGAGAGAGAGAGACAGGGAGGGAGGGAGGGAGAGAAAGAGAGAGAACACGCGAGCGCGCGCACTGAGGCTGCCCCCCCCCCCGAACCCGGATCCTCCGGTCTCCGCCTCCCAAAGTACTGGGATTACAAGCGTGCGCCACCATGACCGGCTCCCCAGCCCTATTTTATCATTTATTTTGAAACAGGGTCTCACTAAGTTGCTGAGGGCCTCATGTTCTGAGGATGGGCGTGAACCTGCGATTCTCCTCTCTCAACCTCCCAAGTACTGGAATTATAAGCATGCTTCACCACGCCCGGCTGACTTTTTTTGTGTGGTACTGGGGTTAAACCCAGGGGCATTCTACCTCCGAGCTACACCTCCAGCCTTTTTTTTTTTTTTTTTGCAGTACCAGGGATTGAACCCAGGGGCCTTCTACCTCCGCGCTACACCCCCGGCCCTATCTTTTTATACTTTATTTTGAAACCGGGTCTCACGAAGTTGCGGAGGACCTCACTAAGTAGAGAGAGAGAGAGAGAGAGAGAACGAGCGCGCGCGCGCACAAGCTGAGGCTGGCCATGAACCCGGATCCTCCAGTCTCCGCCTCCCAAAGTACTGGGATTACAAGCGTGCGCCACCACGCCCGGCTATCCAGCCTTATTTTTTATTCTCTATTTTGAAACAGGGTCTCGCTAAGTAGCTGAGGCTGGCTGCAAACCTGCAATCCTCCTGTCTCAGCCTCCCAAGTACTGGGATTACAAGTGTACGCCACCACACCCAGCTGACTTTTTTTTTTCCGTTCTGGGGATGGAACCCAAGGGTATTCTACCTCCAAGCGACACCCCCAGACACGTCTTTTTTTTTTTGGTGGTGGTGGTACTGGGGATTGAACCTAGGGGCATTCTACCTCTGAGCTACACCCCCAGTCCTATTTTATTATTTATTTTGAAACAGAGTCTCACTAAGCTACGGAGGGCCTCCTGTTGCTGAAGCTGGCTGTGAACCTGCAATCCTCCTGTCTCAGCCTCCCATGTACTGGGATTACAAGTGTGTGCCACCACGCCTGGCGAGACCTCTCTTTTTGAAACAGAGTCTCGCTAAGTTGCTGAAGCTAGCCTCAAACATGCCATCTTCCTCTCTCATCCTCCCAAGTACTGGGATTACAGATGTGCTCCACCACACCCTGGCTTTGATGTGCGTGCGTGCGTGCGTGCGTGCGTGCAGTACTGGGATTAGACCAAAGGCATTCTACCTCCAAGCTACACTCCGTCTTTTATTTTGATTTCGAAATAGGGTCTAAGTTGCTGAAGCTAGCCTTGAACCTGCGATCTTCCTGTGTCAGCCCCCCAAGTACTGAGATTACAAGCATGCACTACCATGCCCAGCTTTACTTAAAAAACAAAGACATCCTAAACTATTGCAAAATCAAAGGAGGTAATTACTGCCCTGGAGTAACGAGCTCAACTCTGTGGTTCTTCAGATCACTCCAGCACATTATCTGCCAACAGTGGCAACATTCTCCCTGGTAGGAAGCACACAATCGCTGCCCAGATAGCAAGTGGAAAGAAGAAACCAAATCCACGTATCTGCCTCCTAAAAATACTGGATTCTTTCATTTTAGCTTAGCACAATATGAATAAGGCCCCTGAAGTGTGAGCCCCAGACCAGCTCTGGCCCACGGTCCTGTCCTTTCCTCAGCATTTACAGGGATCTGGGGCCCAAGTACCTGAAGACTCATTACACATTGTTCACAGCAAGAGGAGGCTGCCTGAGAGAGCTGTGTCGACCCTGAGCTCCAGGGCAAGTGAGCTCCCTGTCTTCCCTGGTATCCTGTCTTTAAATTGAGGATAAAGCCAGGTGTGGTGCCACATGCCTGTAATCCCAGTACTTTGGAGGCTGAGACAGGAGGATTCCAGGTTCAAGGACAGCCTCAGCAATGTTGTGACACTCTGAGCAACCTAGAAAGACCCTGTTTCAAAACAAAAATAACAAGGGCTGGGGTTATAGCTAGGAGGTAGAATGCCCCTTGGGTCAATCCCCCAATACCACAAAAAAATAAATAAATTGGGAATAAAATGATACTGCCTCTCTTGTACCGTTGTAAGGGCCAAAACCAAACAGTAAGCACTGGCCATTCTGTGTGTGTGTGTGTGTGTGTGTGTGTGTGTGTGTGTGTATCCGGTACAAGGGATTGAACCTAGGAGCATTCTAACTCTGAACTACACCTCCAGCCCTCCTTTTCTTTTTGAATTTTTGATTTTGAAATAGGATTTAAGATGCTGAGGGTCTCACTAAGTTGCTGAGGCTGGCCTTGAATCTGCAATCCTCCCATCTCAGCCTCCCAACTACTGAGATTACAAATGTGCCCAGGTATGGTGGTGCACACTTGTAATCTCAGTAGTTGGGAGGCTGAGAAAGAACTGCAGATTCGAAGACAGCCTCAGCAACTTAAGACTTTCAGCAACCTAATAAGATCCTGTTTCAAAATAAAATAGGGCTGGGCTACCACCAAAAACAAAAAAGCAGGCAGATACCACATTATTAATAAGTTTTGAAAGTTTGTTAAATTATTTCTAGACAAGCCTGCATTTTCTATCAGAGGTTTAGGAACCACTTCCCTGGCTGATAGAAGTTCCCAAGACATAGTCTGCTGCCAGACCGTTGCCTGAGGTCATCACAAACAAGCCCTTGCAGATCCTGGCCAGGCACTGGGGTCTGACTGCCCAGCCAAGGAGATCTCAAATAGGGGCAGAAATTACCTCCTTCGGATAAGGGATGTAGCCAGCATAAGCCAAGACAAAGGTGCAGAACTTGTTGAAGTCTTCCACGGTCCTGCGCCTCTTGTAGCTGGGGGAGTATTCCTGTTACCAGAGAGAAAAGGGAGTGATATGAAGGGGAGGCTTCTAGGTAGTATCACAGAAATAAGAAGCAACTGAGCTTTTATTGTCAACCACTCAAAACCCTGCTGGATTCAGACTACCTAGAAACAAGATAAGGTAAGTTCAGGTCAAGAAATAACAAGGTCTTCAAATGGTTCATAGAGGAGTTACTGAGATTTTTGTGCCAAGAACACTGGGAAACTGGCTAGGAGATAATGGCTTCTGCAAAAGCCTAACTATTTGCGCCCATGGCATTTTCGGACCTTATCTATTGGTCCCTGCAAGCCTATCGGAAGCCCTACGTTTTTGCTACAGATTTTCCATTTTGAAAATAATCTCCTGTTATAGCTGTAAATACAGTATTTTACGTGATTTCAAAAGTCAACACTTAATCTTTCTTGTTCTCCACGCCTGACCCCTACGCGTCTAGGGCTGGTGAGGACCCAGTTTTTGTGGCTCAGGGGGCCTCCCCAACTCCTCCTAGGGTCGGGTGCCCAAATGTTTCTCAGAATGGACCAAGAATATCCCCCTCCCCCCGCGCCTGATTGCACAAGTAAGATGAGCGCTGGAGGTCCTGGCTTGGGAATCCCATCCCCAGGGAAGGTGCAGACACCGCCACAGGAAGGATTTTCTCCCGAGGAGGAGCACTAGGGGAGGTGCCCGGGTGGCTGCTCCTTCACCCGCATTCACCGCGGCTCCCACACCTCCCGCCGCCCATCCTCCCTCGGTGCTCCGCAGGTCTCCGCGGTGCCTGCGGGCCGAGCCTCGAAGGGGGAGGGGGCGGGGCGGGATCGGGGGCCCCCGGCGAGAGGCGGGGAGCGGAGGGCGCGCGGCCTGCAGGTTTTCTTCAGAAAACTCCACTTTTGCAAACGCTCCCTCAGACCCAGGCAAGGCCGCGGACTCCCGCCCCGGCGGCGGGCAGCGGCGCTCCCGGAGGACGCCGGCCGCCGCCTGACGACCCGCGAGGGCCGCAGCGCCGCCTCCAACTCGGGGAGAACTTTACTTCGCGGGGACCGCGCACAAGTGGCCGGGGCCGGGGCCGGGGCCGGGACGCGAGGGTGAGGCGACGTCGGGCCGGGGGCGGGGGGCGCCTCAGGGAGCAGATGGCGCGCGGCCCCGCCGCCACCCCCCGCCGCCGCCGCCGCCGGCCCGGAAGGTGCGGGGCCCATCCCGCGGGAGGGGGCGCGGACTCCCGGGGCGCCGAGGCCGGGGCGCCGGCGCCGCCCACCCTCCCCGCCCCCACCGCGCCGGCGGACCCGCACCCGCACCCGCACCCGGACCCGGCGGGGGAGGGTCGGCGGGGGGCGGCCGGAGAACCGAGGCCGATCCCCGGAAGGAGGAGCGGGGGCGGAGCGAGCGGTGCCCGAGCGAGGGCGGGGGCCGGCGGGGGCGGGAGGGACGAGCCTGTGGGGGTGGGGACGAGGCGGGGGTCCGGGGGCGGGGGACCCCGAAAGACGCGGCCCGAGCGCCGGAGGGGCGGGGGCCGGCGCGGCGCGGGAGCAGGGCGCGGGGCGGGGCGGGGCGGCGCGGCGGGTGGGGGCGGCGGGGCCGCGCCGCGGAGCCGGTCCGAGGGGCCCGCGCCCCACCGGGAAGGCCGGGGGAGGGGCTCCTCCGCGGGAATCGCGGCCGGGCGAGGGCGAAGGCGGCGGCGGCGGCGGAGCGGGGCGCAGCCAGGTCCCGGGCCTGAGCGGGGCGTCCTCCGGCTCGGGTGGGCGCGGCGCCCTGGGAAGGGGCGCGGGAGGACGCGGGCGTCCGGGACAGGGCCGCCAGGGAGGACCCGCGCCGGCCGGGCAGGGGTCGGGGGCCGGGCTACCGGGGCGACCCGGGGCCTGGGGACGGGGAGGGCGGCTTCCCGGGGGTCCGGCTTCTCCCGGGGTCAGAATCGGGCGGGGAGGCCGGGGGCGACAGGGGCGCAGCCCGCACTCACCTCCGGGTGGAAGGTGGCGGCGCAAGAGTCGGAGTCCATGTTCCGGGTGGGGGGCGGCGGCTGCCGGAGTGCAGGGGCCAGGCCGCGACCGTGAGGCCGCTCGCGGCCGGGGACTCCGGCGGCCGCGCTGGACGAGGGCGGACCCGGGAGGGGTCGCCTCAGCTGGAGGTGACGGGGGTCTCGGCGTGTCGCGCCCCGGCTTGGTGCTCCGGAATCAACGGCTCTACAGTCGAACCGAGCAGGCGATGCAGATCCCGCGGCCGGCCCGGCAGAGAGCGGGAGAGGCGCTGCGGGGGGCGGCGGCGGCGGCGGCGAGCGGGAACCCGACCGGCTCCCCGACCTGACGCCCAGTTCGGCTCGTGTCTCCGGAGGGAGGGAGGGAGGGAGGGAGAGAGAGAACGCCGCGGGGGCTGCCGGGAAGTGTAGTTCGGGGGCGTGACTGGAGGCGCGGGGCACTGTGGGAGTCGTAGTCCGCGGCGCACCGCGGCAGCGCGGGGAGGCTGCGCGGGGACTGCAGGCCCCAGGGGGCTGCGCGGCGAGCGCCGGGCGCGGGGGCGGGGCTCGGGGTAGCGGCCGCCTGGCGGGGGCGGGGCGGGCGAGCGCCGGGCTGTGGGGGAGGGGCGGCGCCTGGGCCTCCGCGCGGGGGCGGGCCGGCGGCCTGGGCCTGGGGAGGCGGCGGGCCTCGCTCCCTCCCTCCCTCCCTCCCTCCGGTGGGCTGGGGGCGCCTCGGCGGGCGGGGGCCGCGGCGCGGCGGGGCGGAGGCGGCCTCTGACGTCTCTGGGCGGAGCGCACTTGTTCGGGGCCGGGGCCGCGGCCGCGCTCGGGGTCGGCTGGCGGAGCTGCTGGGGCCGGCGAGCGCGGCGCCCGCTCGGGGATGCGACCTCGGGCTCGCTTTGTGTGTTGCTCGCGCTCGGCGCCGCCGCGGCTCGGCGCTGAATCCCCTGGATGTGTCCTCCCGGGACCCGCCGCGGAGGAGAGGTGCAGCGCGCGGCGCCACGTTCGCTCCTGACCTTTGCTTCGCCTGTGTTTGCTGAGGGTCGACCGAGGAGCGGGCAGTGGTCGGAGTGTTGAAGCTGGACTCGGAATGCTTGACTGCCACGGTGACATTACCCAGAGGAGGCCTGACGTTCTTTATTTTTTTTTTTTTTGGTTTGTTTTCTGGTACCGGGGATTGAACCCAGAGGCACTCTACCTCTGACCTACACCCCCGGCCCATTATATTTTTTATTTTGAAACAGGGTCTTGGTAGGTGACTAAAAGTCTCGCTAAATTGCTGAGGCTGGCCTCGAACCTGCGACTCTCCTGTTTCCTGACGTGCTTTAACGTTAATAGTCGTTTGAAAGAAAAAATATTTATATACAAAATGCAGACGGCTCATTAACATCGTATTTGGTAGCTTGGGAGACGAGCTGATAAAAGGGAGTGACAAGCGGGCGTGGTGGCGCATGCCTGCAATCCCATGCATGGGAGACTGGCACGGGAGGATTCAAAGCCAGCTCCGGCGATTTAGCGAGACCGTGTCAAAGTAAAAATATGAAAAGGGCTGGGGGTGTAGCTCAGAGGTGGAACGCCCCTGTGTTCTAGCCCTAGTACGAAACAAAAAGAGGGGGAGTGACAAAATTTTAAATTCTAATCAGAAAACAGACTCTTCAACATACTGGAAAGAAGAGATTTTTTGAGAGGCAGTCTATACTACATCAGTGGCTATAGTGTTAATTCAGTGGAAACTAACTCTGATGAAAACATTTGGTGATTAAGAGTCCGGGTTTATCTTAGAAATACTTCTCGCCTCAGCCGGGCGTGGTGGTGCACGCTTGTAATCCCAGTACTTGGGAGGCTGAGACTGGAGGATCCGGGTTCGCGGCCAGCCTCAGCTACTTAGTGAGTCCTTCCGCAACTTAGTGAGACCCTGTTTCAAGATAAAGAATAAAAAAATAGGCCTGGGGGTGTAGCTCGGAGGTAGAATGCCCCTGGGTTCAATCCCCAGTACCGCAAAAAAAAAAAAAAAAAGAAATACTTCTCGCCTCAATTTCCTAAGCCATAAAATTTACAGCTAGGACCTGGCTCAATAAATGGTAGGTTACTGTTGTTGTTGTTGATGTTTTATTATCTCTTCAATATCACAGCCCATTGGAGGACTCCCCAGAAGTGACAAATGAGGTGCTTTACCAGATAATACACAGATAAAATTACTAAGATGAAACCAGAGACATGTACTTAGCCAGTCAGGACATCATTAATAGCTTCTTCCAGAGTTGTCACCTGCAGATGATTTAGCCACCAACTTAGAGAACGTTATCTGATTTCTGTGGCCAGAGCAAATGTCCTGAGGTTAGCCAGTGTTGTCCAGGGTCAGAGAAAGCAAGAGCAACTTGTTTTGCTTGGGGAAAAGGGAGAGGGCTTTGAGCCAGGTGTGATGGCACATGCCTATAATCCCAATACTTGGGAGGCTGAGATGGGAGGATCACAGGTTTGAGGCCAGCCTCAGCAACTTAGTGAGACCCTGTTTCAAAATTTAAAAAGTAATACCTGGGAGGCTAAGTGGGAAGGATCGCAGGTTTGAGACCTGCCTCAGCAACGTAGCAAAACCCTGTTTCAAAACAAAAAATTTAAAAATAGAGCTGGGAGTATAGCTCGGAGGTAGAATGCCTCTGAGTTGAATCCCCAGTACCAAAAAAATAAGTATAAAAATAAAATTAGGCTGGGATATAGCTCAGGGGAGAATGCCCGGTTCAATCCCCAGTACCACAAAAATAAAATAAACCAGGTGTAGTGGCGCATACCTGTAATCCCAGCACTTGAGAGGCTGAGACAGGAGGAACGCAGGGTCAGAGCCAGCTTCAGCAACATAGCAAGGCTCTCAGCAACTGAACAAGACCCTGTTTCAAAATAAAAAATAAAATAGGGTTGAGGTGTAGCTCAGAGATAGAACGTCCCTGGGTTCAATACCCAGAACCAGAAAAAGAAAAAACCAAAACACCATAGGGAATAAAATCAGGTGTAAAACCAGTCCTTTCAGTCCTGGCGTGGTGGCGCACGCTTGTAATCCCAGTACTTGGAAGGCAGAGACCAGAGGATCCCGGTTCGCGGCCAGCCTCAGCTACTTAGTGAGGCCCTCTGCAACTTCGTGAGACCCAGTTTCAAAATAAAGTATAAAAAATAGGGTCGGGGGTGTAGCTCCGAGGTAAAACGTCCCTGGGTTCAATCCCCGGTACCACAAAAAAAAAGGTCCTTTCATTTGGGTTTAACCTCTAATAATTATTTTTGGTGTTTATATCTTTGTGGGGGGGTACTAGGGATTGAGGCTGGCCTCTCTGAGCTACACCCCCAGCCCTATTTTACTTTTTTTTAGAGAGAGAGAACGCGCGAGCTGAGGCTGGCCGCAAACCCGGATCCTCTGGTCTCCACCTTCCAAAGTACTGGGATTACAAGCGGGTGCCACCATGCCCAGCCTACTTTTTTATTTTGAAACAGTGTCTCAGTTGCAGAGGGTCTTGCTAAATTGCTGAGGCTAGCCACAAACCTGCAATCCTCCTGTCTCAGCCTCCCAAGTACTGTGATTACAGGCGTGCGCCACCACGCTGAGCTTTTACACCTGATTTTATACCCTATTTCATGATAAACATTAAGTCCATCTGTCACACAGATCAAGAAACCAGCTGGGGATTTAGCCCAGTAGTGGAGCGCTTTCCTAGCATGCTGGAGGCCCTAGGCTTGATCCCCAGCACTGCACTGGGGGAAGGGGGACACACCTGGTTCTCAAACTTCAAATTAATTAAGGAACTTGCTCAAAATAATGTCTCCTGTAGCTGGGCGTGGTGGTACATGCTTGTAATCCCAGTACTTGTGAGTCTGAGACAGAGAATCCAGGTTCGTGGCCAGCCTCAGCTATTTAGTGAGGCCCTCTGCAACTTTGTGAGACCCTGTTTCAAGATAAAGAATAAAAAAATAGGGCTGGGGTGTAGCTCAGAGGTAGAATGCCCCTGGGTTCCATCCCCAATACCACACACACACAAAAAAAAAATAATAGGGCTGGGTGTAACTCAGAGGTGCAGCACCCCTGGTTTCAACCCCCAGTACCACAAAAAAAAAATAATAATGTCTCGCTCAGCTGGGCGTGGTGGCGTACATTTGTAATCCCAGTACTTGGGAGACTGAGACAGGAGGATCGCAGGTTTGCAACCAGCCTCAGCTACTTAGTGAGGCCCTCCATAACTTAGTGAGACCCTGTTTCAAAATAAAGAATAAAATAGGGCTGGGGGTGTAGCTCGGAGGTAAAATGCCCCTGGGTTCCATCCCCAGTACCACAAAAAAATAAAATAAAATGGGACTGGGGGTGTAGCCCAGAGTTAGAATGCCCCTGGGTTCCATTCCCAGTACTGCAAAAAATAAATAATTAATGTCTTGTTCAACGTAGAATGCAGGGACCTATATAGGACCACTGGATCACATTATGGAAGGAAAATCCCAAACCTACGTCATGCCTTTTGTTCAGAGTGGGGATTCAATAGGTATTTCTTGAGTTAATTCTCAGTAAACAGTTCAATCCCCAATACTAGGGATTGAACCCTGGACTCAAGCATGGTAGGCAAGCACTCTACCACTAACTAAACTACACCACCAGCCCTTTTTTATCTTATTTTGAGACAAGGTCTCACTAAATGGCCCAGGCTGGCCTCTAAGCTGGGATCCTCCTTCCTCAGCCTCCTGATTCTTGGTGCATAGATGTGAGCAGTACTAAGTGGTGTTCTGTGCTTACCTCTCTTCCCACCACTCCAGTGGAAGGGCTTATTTTTTTCTCTCCTCTTTCAATTTCCCTTAGAAATTTAGCTTTTGGAAGACGTTTATGTATTAATATTTACCACCCCTTTTCCTAGACTCAAAAAAAAAAAAAAAAGAGCCAGGTGTGGTGGTGCATGCTTGTAGTCCCAGTGCTTGGGAGTCCAAGGCAGAAGGGTCACAGATTCACAGCCAGCCTCAGCTACTTAGTGAGGCCCTCCGCAACTTAGTGAGATCCTGGTTCAAAATAAAGAATAAAAAATAGGGCTGGGGGTGTAGCTCAGAGGTAGAAAGCCCCTGGGTTCCATCCCCAATACCACACACACAAAAAAAATAATAGGGCTGGGTGTAACTCAGAGGTGCAGCGCCCCTGGTTTCAACCCCCAGTCCAATACCACAAAAAAGAAAGAACGGACTATAACATCAGTAATTGACCCAAATTCAATAGCGTTATATGCAGCTGTGGAAAAATAAGGCTGATTTTCTCTGTGGCAGCTTGGTCTTCCACACCTCATCTCCTTGGCTTGCCGGGTGACTGTACTACTCCTGGGCTCCAGGGGGCGGATCGAGAATTCCTTGAGTAATTCAAGAGCCTTAGCCACAGTACTCAGATCCGCTTGGAGTCTATGATTCCCCTTGGAGTCTATGACTCTTCATTTTTTGCTAAAGTAATAATAATAATAGTGATAATAATAATAATAATAATAAATAAATGCTGCTGCTGAATGCTAATTCTTGTAGTTGCTTAGAAAAGAGGAGGGGGAGCGGCCAACATAGCACAGGTTGTGACAAGTTAAAAATACTAAGAAAGCACGGTTTCCTAGTAAGTAACTTGAGAAGATAGTTATTTTCATTGAGTTACCAAATATAGCCTCACCTTCCTAAATCACACTGGCTACACACACTATGTTCATTTGGGAGAACGTTGAGGAAAGCAGCCCGTCTCCCTTTTAACTCTGCACTTGAGTGTGAGTGTGAACTTATCCAAAGATTTATTTTTCCCAGAATGATTTTCTGATGTTTCAGGTTTTTCTTTTTTTGGCAGTACTGGGGATTGAACCCAGGGGCATCTACCTCCAAGCTCCACCCCCAGCCCTAGTTTTTATTCTTTATTTTGAAACAGGGTCTTACTAAGTTGCGGAGGGCCTCACTAAGTAGCTGAGGCTGAGCTGGGCGTGGTGGCGCACACTTGTATTCCCAGTACTTTGGGAGGCAGAGACCAGAGGATCCGGGTTCGCGGCCAGCCTCAGCTCGCTCTCTCGCTCTCTCTCTCTCTCTCTCTCTCTCTACTTAGTGAGGCCCTCCGCAACTTTGTGAGACCCAGTTTCAAAATACAGTATAAAAAATAGGGCCAGGGGTGTAGCGCGGAGGTAGAATGCCCCTGGGTTCAATCCCCGGTACCGCAAAAAAAAAAAAAAAGTAGCTGAGGCTGGCTGCAAACCTGGATCCTCCAGTCTCAGCCTC